>ML822525.1:50302-69251 GCA_009831015.1 Picea engelmannii | reverse complement strand
TACCCTGATCGCAAATCGATCTTGGAGAACACCGTCGCACCCTTCATTTGATCGAACAGATCATCAATTCTTGGTAAGGGATACTGATTCTTGATCGTAGCCTTGTTCAGTTGATGGTAGTCAATGCAAAGCCTCCACAATCCGTCCTTCTTTCGTATGAAAATAACTCGTGCACCCCACGGTGACACACTAGGGCATATCATTCCCAGGTCCAACAACTCTTTCAGTTGCATTTTCAGCTCTTGCAACTCCAGGGTCGACATCCGATAAGGCATTCTTGCTATCGGTTCGGTCCCCAGTTTTAGGTCTATGGTAAAATCTAGTTTCCTTTCCAGCAGCATCCCAGGCAACTCCTCTGGAAATACGTCCGCAAACTCCTTCACCACCGGAAGGTGTTGTAGACCTTCCACTACTCCCTTTTCGTTTAGCGCGAGGATCGCATAAATCTTGCACCCCTTGTGCATACTCTTCCGTAACTGTAAGGAAGAGACAAACCTTAGGGAAACTCCCTGGTTCCGTCCTACAATCACACGTCTCTGTCCTTTGTCATCAACCAAGCTCAACCGTTTCATCTTACAGTTGAGTATCGCCTCATGCGATTCCAACCAATCCATACCAATCACGACATCATAAGATCCTAAGATCGTGACGTACAAGTTGACCCTCGTGACAAACTCTCCCAGGTTAAGGGCACAACCCGTAACCTTTCCTCCAACCTTCTGTTTGGCTCTTGATGCCATCTCTACGAAGCTAAACTTGTCTTGTTCGACTGCCTTTACCTTGATCCTTTTTAGCGCTGCACTTGAAATGAAACTCTTAGTAGCACCTGGGTCTATCAAAATACTAAGGGTTTGGTCAGCGACAGTACCTGTCGTCTCGAGCACAGTCGACTGATGCTCTGCCTGGCGGTTATGCACCGCTGCGTGAATCCGATGGGCCTTGCCCATATCTCCCACTATAGTGGGTCCGGCTGATCCGGACACTCTCGTCCTCTCCACAGGATAGTCGCGCTGGTAGTGTGGCTCCCCACACGTCCAACACCCCTTCTTCAGCCCAGTAGTCCTGGTACCCGAAGAAGAAGATGAAGGCCCACCGGCCTGGAACCCAGGTCTGTTCTGCTGAATAGGCCTAAACTGCTGTTGCTGTGGGCGATGCTACTGCTGATGCTGTGGTCCCCGATAAGGTGTCCTCTGCTGAGGCAGCGGTCACTGAGGTGTAGTGAAAGTGGATGCCCCTTGGAAGCCATGATATCCTGTCGTATGTCTCACTGGTGTCTAGTGCTGCAGTGTACCAGATGAACCCTACCCTGCGGGTCTCACTGGAGTCCTCGTTTGACCCCCACTCATAAGCTCCTCCTCTGCTATGAGGGCCTTCTGGACGGTGTCGTGCAAGGTTTGAGGCATCAAAATCCTAACCTTTGCACGCAGGCTGCCGTTAAGGAAAAACACGAACCGGTGACCTTGAGTTTCTCTGTGTTAAGGTGCAGAGCATACCAGAGCAGCTCTATGAAACGTGCCTCGTACTCGGGCACCGTACAACCTCCCTGTCGTAATGCATTGAACTCATTGAGCTGACGCTCAATGAATTCCTATGAAAGGTACCTCCCTCGGAACCGTTCCTCGAACAGTTCCCATGACACGTCTTCAACGACCATGTTCAACTGCGGTAGGAGCGTCTTCCACCATAGAAGAGCACTTCCCTTTAGTTAAAACACCGCCATGCGTACCTTCATGTTGGAGGTATAATCGCAAAGTGCGAAGCACATTGCCATATTCTCCAACCATGCCTCGGCGGCTGCACCGTCCGGGGCACCAAAGAACTCGGGAAATTTTACCTTATCGAGTTCACAGTGAATGCTACCTGTAACGACCGGTGCGCGCGGTGGAACCTCAGCAGGTGTCGGAACCCTGGCCTCATCTCTGTACAGTCGGCTGATCAGAGCCTCGAACATGTGCTGAAAGGATCTCATCATCCCAATAACATCGCCAACTGCTATTTTCTTCTGTCCGAGAACCTGCTCACCTCCCTGGGGGTTAGACCCCTCAGGCGTGGATGCTACTGGAGGCGTCACGCCTCCTCCCCTAGCACCCAATCGTCTGCCTCTGTGGCGTCCTCTAACCATGATTACCTTCATGCACACAATCAACTCCATCAGCAATAGTATAACAAAATCAACTCATGTCAACGAAAGTCGTAGCGAATCCCAAGTCGTGGGTCAAACCGGCTCTGATACCATATGTAACAACCTCCTCGTTACAACAACAACTCTGATAACAGGTGCAATTTTTTTTTTGTTTTAAAACTGTGTGTGCGCGTGTAGAAAGGAAACAGACACACTTGACTCTATGTTGCCACCCGACGACTAACAGGCCACAACCACGATGATCCCAACAATAAGACACAAGGCGCACAACAAGTAACTGCAAGCATTAACGACCATAGACATAAGGCGCACAACAGGTAACCACAAGCATTTAATGACATACTGGGTTATGCACAGTACAAACACAGAAGGAAGAATCCATAGTAGTAGATTTTACTATTTCTGCACAGGAAAGCAGGGCATTTAATATTAGTTCTCTGCTCCGGAGAGAGAGAAGGTTAGATAGGCTCCTGGCCGACTGCTCAGGCAGAAAATAGTAATCTCCATCCGGTGTGTCACAAGAGTGGAAACCCTGCCTTTAAAGGGCCCGAGACTCTTGATACGGTACAGGATTCTTTACACAAAAAGATCACACACACAGACATATATACTAGGCTACAAGGAGGTGTCTACATCCTGCCCGACACAAGCAGTCCAATCGACAAATTATTACAACCCAGCGCAACAATAGACGAAAGAGCAACCACGTCTTCTACGGAAGGCGCAAGACAAGGACTCAGACAACGACCACAAAATTAATGACAAGGCAATGTCTATGACTCAACCGTGATTGATTATTAACCAATTTCTCCATTTAATTTTATTAAACCACGAGTACATTAGCATAAGGTAGATCTAATTAAATTATTTCCCTTATTTTAAGGGCCTTACCCTTTGTGTTGAAAATATAAAAGAATTAAATGTCCTTACAAAGAATTAACCTCACCATTACCTTATACTACCACATTATTGTAAACAAATAACAATGTCCTTACGTTCCTATGTTATCAAGGCTACATAGCATTTTTCCAAGGGCGAGGGTATTATATTTACATTATTCATAACAATAGAATGTTAGTAACCTTTCACTAAAATGACAATACCCTTACCCTATTGTCCATATATAAAACTAACATCATATTTATAACTAACATCATATTTATAACTAACATCATATTTAAAAATAACAATGTAACATCATAATTAGAATGACAACATATAAAAATAACAATATGTAAACTTGACCATGTTTAAAAATAACAGTATCTAAAAATGACATCATATTTATAAATAACATCATATTTAAATAACAATGTAACATCATAATTAAAATGACAACATATAAAAATAACAATGTTTAAACATGACAATGTTTAAAAATAACAGTATTAAAAATGACATAATATTTATAAATAACATCATATTTAAAAATAACAATGTAACATCATAATTAAAATGACACATATATTTATATTATAGGACACTAAAACTTACCATAATGCTACCATGTAGTAATGATAACCAGGCATTTATCTCAGGATAACTTGCATGCAAATAAAAAGGGGAACCAAATCTTACGGCTAACAGGTGTTCATCAATTTCACCCCTACGACTAACAAGGTTTCCATAAAAGCGCCCTAACCATAGCTCCATTAACATTATAGCAAACGCTGGATCAGGACGGGATAGTTTTAGCAACAATCAAGGATTAAATAAAATAAATCACCTCCAGAAAATTCGCTATCTGCCACCCTCAGTCTAAGGTCGGGGTAGCTGAGTGTGGTTGTCAGCCTAACAGACTCAGCTCTGTCCGTCAATTAACCCACCTACCAGTGATGACCCAATACTTCCACGTTCAACAATAAAATAAAAATTAAAAAGGGGTTCCCAAGGCAGACGCAGTACAACAGCCTGGCAAGAACTCAAGGGTTAGCTGCCAAGTCGTGGGTGATTTCTAGTTCACACAGTCCGAGCTTTTTCTTTTTTCAGCAAATGGTGGGTGATTCTAAGGTCACACAGTCAGAACTCAAGGCAATTCGCGTTTCACCAATCACACGGCCAAGGATGAGCTCGATATTGAAGAGGAAGAATCAATTCCCAAGTTGGTTGTCGGAATTTCCCAAGAGGTTAACACACCAACGCTATCAGAGAAGAAAAGATTTCTAAATGTTAAAGGTTCTGAATATCAGTCATGCTCGGAAAATAAATTCGTGATACAGGAAAAAAAATCGTTGTCCCAACAATTTAAGAAAATGCAGGGAAGTAAATAAGAATATCAATGTTGTCACGCCCATTCGGGGTCTCTCAAGGATAGTGTCGGTCATTTGATGGTTGTATAGCATCATTCCTAGTGCTGGTCGTAGTCTGTGTGTTCATGATGCAAGAAATTGTGTATCAAGGCAGAAAGTAAACGCCCAGAAATAAATTGCCAGAAAGAATTAAACTTGCCAGAATGAATTAAAAATTCCAGGAAGAAATAAATTACCAGAACGACAACCCAACATGAGGAATCTCTATCCAAAACCTAACATTTAACTCCACCAGTTCGTAAGGAAGGATAACAAAATGCTGCGTTAAACCTCCAAAAATCATTGAGTTATACTGTCAAGATTTGGTCCGCTAAGGTTATATCCTAAGGAGACGTTGAGAAAAATATTTTATCTTAAACTGATATAAAAAGCACAGAGATGGAACTTCGTCGTCAATTGTATGCAGGGTAATTAAACACAGTTAAGGAGGAGATGCGCAGACAAGTCCAGCAAGATAAAAAAAACATGAAGGAAAGAAAAAGACATTTACCCAGTCCAGAATATAAACAATAATTAGATTCACAAGCCATTACCATCACAGTCCATTCATAAACTTCACAATGCCATTACCATGCATTCTAACTATCACAGTGTTTGTCATTGATGGCGAAATTATATAGCAACAATATTACAGCGAAGAAACCAATCCGAGCATTCTACTCTACCAAATAACGCACGTACCTTTTTCCTTATCGACCACCTCGATTGATGTCCGCGCCTCGATTGATGTCCGGCGCTCCTTGCCGCTCCTGCTCGCCGACCGTAGAGACCTCACCGGTACCTCCCAGCCAATCGCTAGGGGTACTCTTCCTCCCCCTTAGACCCCCGAGCCGCAAAGGGGCCACACAAATCTAGAAGGTATGCCTAGCTTCTCAGCTCGCCTCGCAAGGCTGAGCTTCCACTCCAATACAAGTTGAGAAAATTACAACTCCTCACAAGCAATCAGTCAAGTCACAATTCGACAGCGTAACCTTACGCTAACAACCGATCCCCTTCCTCCTCCTCTTCCTTTTATTTTATAGAGTTTTTGAGACCCACCAACTTTCCTAAATCACATTTTTGATTAAGTTTCAATAAAATATTATGAATATTCTCCATCGCACAAGTGTCGTCCATCCCCCTCTTTCCTCAAGTAATTATTTTCTTTAATTTATTAAATTCCTCATTTCCCTCACCCACCTAGAATCACTCCTAAATTTACACCTAGGTGTTCCTAGATCCCCTCACACGCTTTTAGTAAATTTCCCTAAAATGAAGTTGCTAAATTTAGTTCATTTTAAGAAGTTCTTAATTGCAGATTCCTTACTATGTTGACTTTGCATTTTACCCTATGTCCCCTTCTTTCCTTTACCATGTTTCCTTTATTACATCGTTTCCCTATTTTTATTATTCCCTTCTTTTTTTAAAACCAAAAGGGTAAATGCGCTAAATAATCTTTTCATTTATTATTTATTTAATATCTTTTGTTCTTTCACAAGTTAGGAATTAATTTCTTCTTTGTAAAATTTTAAAACCATTAGTTTTAATTTAAATCTTACCCTCGTCATCACACCAAGAATTTTATGAAGACCCAACTATTACTTAGGTGGGGTTTTGTTTAAATTGTTATTTTTATTCCAGGGTCTGTTCTTAAGGTTAGACTAAAATTTTACCCTAAAAGTTTTAGACTTAGTACTTAGATTTTGAACTGGGCGACACTGGGTTAGGGAAGTTGTTTAAGGATTTCTTAAGGAATTATTGTCTTAGGGATATTTAGGTTTGTTCCTTCATCAACATCAATGCGACGTGCCCTTTAGAACGCACCACGTGCTCCAAGGGTGCCACTCGCCTCGTTCGGTTCCTTTGCGCGATGTGCCCTTCAGGATGCACCACATGCTCCAAGGGTGCCACTCGCTTCTTGTGTTTCTTTTGTGCGATGTGCCCTTCAGGATGCACCACGTGCTCCAAGGGTGCCACTCGCCAACTTGTGTTTCTTTTTCACGACGTGCCCTTCAGGATGCACCACGTGCTCCAAGGGTGCCACTCGCTAACTTGACTGATTGGTAGACATCTATAACCCCTAGAGTCAACACTCTGCCAGGTGAACTTGTGGGAGACTAAGGGCTCTAAGGAATAAGGCCCCCACCTTATTGCATGCCCCTTAGAATCATCGTGAGCGACTGTCACAGTCTTCCCTCACGACATCGTGGATCCTCTCGAACTAGGTAATCATTAACCTACAGTTCGAGCCACAACGGGAGTGCTAGTAGGCTGTGGCAGGGCTGCAGTCCATGCCTCTCCCTCAACCTCTCTAGAAATTGTGTGTGGCCCCTTTACTCCATATGTGAGTCTGGTAGGCAAGATATCGTCAGCCTGCATCATCAACAATCGTTTCAGAACATGTCAACATCATATCATCAAATCAATGAAATATCACAGTAAATAAATCGACCCAAATAGCACACTCCCTGACTCAATCCGGAGTCCAAGGGGGTTCCACTAATGCCTCTGCATCCTCAAGGTCCAAAACCCTGCACACTCAATAAGTTGAGTCAATAGCACCTGTCTACATCCAAGCAGTGAAATATCATGTCGTCTATCATAACACATCATAATCAAAGATAAATGTTTTGACATCATAAAAGTCCAAATCACTTATGAGCAAGTGTCCTCAAAGAATAAGTTTTCTCAGTGCACCAGAGTGAGATGTTACATACACCCCCTCTTGGTCTAAACTTCATCCCGAAGTTTCTCAGTATAGATGCCGGAATAAAAGTACCACAATATCATAAGTCTATCTATCAAACAAAAATGGAAACTGCTGGTGCATAACATATGTGTCCTCCCAGGTCGCCAAGTGTGGACTATAACTGTCCCACTGGACCTTGACCTGATCTACCGTTCGACGTTGTAACTGTCGAACGCGATGATCTAAGATGCGGACCGGCTTATTAGTGAGTGTTCCCTCGTCTGATACCCGCAAGGAACTCATGTCAATCACGTGCATAGGGTCACTAATATAATGTCTCAAAATAGATACATGAAAGACATCGTGCATACATGTCAAAGAATTAGGCAAGAATAGTCGATAGGCCACAGGCCCCTTTCTCTCCACAATCTTGAAAGGTCCCACGAACCTAGGAGAGAGTTTAGCTCCCTTTCCNCCCGCAAGAAGACTCTATCGCCGACCTCGTAACTACAGTCGATCCGGTGCGCATCGGCATAACTCTTCTGTCGATCCTGCGCTTCTTTAATCCTTTGTATTATTGTTTTCATTTGCTCTTCAATTTCTTGGATCGCTTCTGGTCCCACCAGGACCCTATCCTCAAGTCGATCCCAACTCAAGGGCGTTCGACATGGTCGCCCATAGAGAAACTCAAAAGGTGCCATCTTAATGGTGCTCTGGTAACTGTTGTTGTAAGTGAACTCTACTAGAGACAAGAATTCCTCCCAACGCTTTTGTTAGTCCATCACATACATGCACAACATGTCTTCCAAGGTTTGGTTCGTTCGTTCGGTCTGTCCGTCAGTCTCTGGGTGATATGAAGTACTAAAATTAAGTTGGGTTCCCAAGGCCTCTTGGAAACTCGTCCAAAATCGTCCAGTAAACACCGATCCTCGATCGGATATAATCTTCTTAGGCACGCCATGCAACCTCACAATCTCACTGATGAAAACTCTCGCCATGTCAGGTGCCTGATACGTCGTACGCACAGGAATAAAGTGAGCACTCTTTGTCAGAGTGTCTACTACTACAAAAATCGAGTCATGTCTCCTTGCCGTCAGTGGCAATCCAACAATAAAATCCATCGAAATAACTTCCCATTTCGATTCCAGAATGGCATGTGGTTGAAGTAATCCTGCCGGGTGTCTATGTTCAACCTTTACCTGTTGACACTCTAGACATCTAGCCACAAAGTTGACTAAGTCGGCCTTCATTCCCTTCCAGAAGAATAAGGTTTTAAGGTCTGCCCTCATCTTCGTGAATCCTAGGTGAGCCATGTAAACTGCTCTATGAGCCTCGCTTAGGATCAACATCCTCAACTCGTCGTTTGGCGGTACGTAAATCCGACTTCTAAACCTCAATAAACCATCGCTATCAAGTGAATATCCCTCATATCATGGTACCATCATTGTGTTTTGTCTGATAAAATCCTCGACTTCTTTGTACCAGTCATCGTCACGCTGTAAAGTGAGAATCTTCTCACGTAGATTCGTTTGAAGAGGCAACACCGAAAAGATGCGTGGCCTCCGACTCAAAGCATCCACCACTCGGTTCATTGTTCCCTTTATGTAAGTAATCTCGAAGTCGTACTCGCTAAGCAATTCCGACCAACGCCGTTGTCGTGCATTCAGGTCACTTTGCATGAAAATGTGTTGTAGCCCATAATGATCAGTCTTTAGTTCAAATTTTCGTCCAACAAGGTAGTGTCTCCAAACGTTCAAGGCATAAACGATGGCTAATAACTCAAAATCGTGAGTCACGTAGTTCTCCTCATGCCTTCTTAGCTTCCTCGAAATGTAAGCAATCACTCGTCCGTCTTGCATCAAGACTCCGCCTAATCCTTCCTTGGATGCGTCATTGCATACCAAGAAGTCCGCTTCCATGTTAGGGAACTCTAGTATCAGCGCTGTCATCAACAACTCCTTAAGCCTCCGAAATGCTTCCGCGCATTTCTCGGTCCAAACAAACTTCTTGTTTTTCTTCTGCAATTCCGTGATCGGATTTGCTATCTTTGAAAATCCCTCGGGGGTCATCTTAACCATTTCTGGTTCCCCTCACTATCTTTATCATTACATCATGGTCTATCTTGGAAACCCCCCCTTTTAGTAGTTATGCAACACTATCCATTTTTAATTAATCAACATAAATATATACATTACCTTTTATAACAAAAGTTCACCAAATCCAACATTCACACATATTCAATCTATGACAGTCTTTTGGCAAATTATAGTTATATTTACAAGCTGGGGGAAACAAGGGTATCACACCATATGCAACTAAAAATAAGAATATAATCAAGATATATGACTACAAAATGTCATAGGTGTGACCAAAAGATATCACTAATAAGTATTTGAAATGTGAAGAGGTATTGGTGAGGCCAAAAGTCATCATTATCCATTCAAACAACCCAAATTTGGTTTTAAAAGAACTTTTCCAAGCACTGTCTCCAAAATCCATGCAAGCCTAATAATATCCAATAGTAAAGTTCAATTTGGTGAAAAATTGGGTACCTTAAAGGTGGTCCATCAAAGCATTAATATCAAGTAAGGGACAACACTTCTAGATGATTACTTTATTAATAGCCCTACAATCAATGACCAAGCACAATTTATAGTGTTCCTTCTTAGGGATAATGAAGGTGGAGGAACCACACAGAGATGATCTAAGCTATATGTGGCTAGATTCAGGTAGAGATTTGATCCGGATTATTTTTGGCATGAAATGAGAGTGGAGATATAACATAGAAATATTTAGAGATATTGCAAGAGAGACAACAAAATAACAGAGATATAGCATAAATAACAAGAGTCACAAATATACACTGATACACGATTTCTATTAATGAAATAAATGTACAGAGACTGTAAAATACAAAGTGAAAGACTCGCTAGAATGGTGGCAGCTTATCTCTGAGAAGAGATGTGACAGCTACTCGCATCCGTGAGAAGATGATTACTACAATGAGGCTCTAAGGGCCTTTTTAACATAAGTAAAATCCAAAACCCTAACCTTGGAAGATGAAAATCCAAAAGGTTTGTGGGCCCTGATGGGGGTAGTTGATACATCAACTTCCCAGGGGCGTAACATTTGCATACGATCTCTGTTTGGGGCACTCGACATCTCGTTGGAAAGATCTATCCGAGGAATAAAATTTTTGGGTGAGAAACATTGATCTAGATCCATGTTGCTCCCTATTTTCTCAAAAACCATCGTTTAGGGCCTCAAAATGGCCCCGGAAGTTAAAAACTGCTAAAAATAGTAAATTACCAAAATTGCCAGAAAACTATTTTGAGCCAGGTGGAGAAGGTGGGTGGCCACTGATATCTACCTGGATCAATCCTCCCTCCTTAGTAAGCAATGATCTCCATTGCATTGAGTTCCTGGGGGAGAGGGGAAAGTGATTGCTGAATTTGAATCTTGGTGAGCTACTTGCCTTGCTGGAGACGTCAAGCTGCTTGGTTTGTTGAAGGTTGTCACGAACATGTGGCTGGAAGGGTTGGACCTTTTTAACCAGTCTGGCTACATGACATGACTATGTGCAGAAGGAATATTTGCACTTTGTTGCAACCTTGTTGACCTGCTTCTGTTGAATAGAAGGTGCTTAGGTCGAGGCTGTAGTGGTTGCAGTATCCTTCTGTTCACCTTTTGAACAAATTGTGAAAAGGCTAAATTTTGTAGTATGAGATACTACCTTGCAACACTTTTTAGGTGGGACAATAGTCAAAATTACCGCTAGTATTCTGTAGAGATGACCCCCCAAAGTAACAATGACACTATGGGGTCGAGACTCATAAATAGAGTGGTGATTCCACATATATGGTTGGCCCAAGAGAACATCACAGACATCTAGTGGGGAAACATCAGATAATACCTCATCCCTAAAGGGTTGGATTTCGTATGACAATTGACACTATTGGCTGACACGAAGATCTCGGACTTGGCGAAGCCACCCGATGTTTTATGGTTGCGGGTGTGGTGCTGTCGACAATCCCAACTGTTTGACGACCTCTGCTGAGATGAGGTTCTTATGGCTTCCACTATCAACAATAAAATTCAGTGGGGTCCCCTTCACCCACATCTGTGAATGAAAAAGGCGCTCCCCCTCTTTTGGATCTGTTGGTTCTTCTGGTTGAATTGTTGCAGTCACGACAATAGCAGTGGGGTCTACGCCAATGATCTGTCCTTTACCAACATTTTCAGAATTAGATTTTGAATCAGGGTTCGGCTCCTTATCTTTGATCTTAGCCACCAATGACTGTTTTGAGCGACATTCATCGGTGTTGTGCCAGGGGCTTTTGTGGAAATCACACCATTTTTCGGTGTCGTTCTTTGTCTTCCCATGACTCTTCTTTTCCTATGGCTTGGACTGGTTTTCGAGAGACTTCTTGTTAGGGTTGTCTTTGTCATACTTTGGTTGTTGTGGATTTGTAGACCCGAACTCTCGTTTTTTCTGGTGCTTAAATTTCTGCTCGATTTTAACAGCATATCGATAGGCAACACCGAGTGATGAGATGTCCAAAAAATCCATTTCAGTTTGGATGTATTTGTGTAGAGCCCCATAGTATTTCAGAACCAAATGTCGTTCGGAGTCTTTGATACCCATCTTGGTGCACAAGGTATAGAAGGTATTATTGAACTTTGGAACTGCTTGGCCCCTCTCTTGCCATAGTGTGGTCCATCTCATGTACTGGTCCTCATAGTTGCTAATAGGGTAATATTGTTCCTTTACCGCATCCATAAAAAAACCCTAAGTGGGCTCGGCCCCATCTATTCCAGACTCCCCTGTGGAACTTTGCTCCCATTAATTTTCCTGCCAATGTTTGACATGGGGGAGAGCTTTAAGGAGTGCGAAAGTGATCCTTTCTCTGTCAGAAAAAATATGAACAGAGAAATAAGCTTCTAAAAGATTTAACCATTTGTCTAGGGCATCCGCATCTATCTGACCTTTAAATATGGGAATATCAAAATTGACCTGTACCTTAAAAGGTGAGGTGTCTCCAAAGTGGCCTCTTGATGAAGATGCACCTGATTCTATCGGAAGACATTGAATGATGTGGGAAAAATTATCCATCATTTCATCCCTCTGTCGCGTGAGAGCTTGCTCAAGCAATAGACTGATAGGATCGTCTGCTTCGTCATTTTTCTTTTCTTCCACCATTGAGGGTTTCTTAGGTGTGCAAGAGAGATTGTTCTCAAGAGAGACAAGCTTGAGACCCAACTTTCTATACTCATACCTCGTCGAGGACATGCAATGAAAAACGATCAAGAGCAGCTTGCTCTGATACCACTGATCTGGATTATTTTCGGCACGAAATGAGAGCAGAGATATAACACATAAATATTTAGAGATATTACAAGAGAGAGAATAATATAAAAGAGATATAGCAGAAATAAAAAGAGTCACAGATATACAGTAATACACGATTTCTATTAATGAAATAAATGTATAGAGACTGTAAAATACAGAGTGAAAGACTCGCTAGAATGGTGGCAGCTTATCTTTGAGAAGAGATGTGATGGATACTCGCATCTGTGAGAAGATGATTAATACAATGAGGCTCTAAGGGAATTTTTAACATAAGTAAAATCCAAAACCTTAACCCTGGAAGATGAAAATCCAAAAGGTTTGTGGGCCCCGATGGGGGTAGTTGATACGTCAACTTCCCAGGGGCGTAACTTTTGCATACGATCTCTGTTTGGGGCACTCGATAGCTCGTTGGAAAGATCTATCCGAGGAATACAATGTTTGGGCGAGAAACATTGATCTACAATTCATGTTGCTCCCCGTTTTCTCAAAAACCATCGTTTAGGGCCTCAAAACGGCCCCAGAAGTTAAAAACTGCTAAAAATAGTAAATTACCAAAATTGACAGAAAACTATTTTG
Source organism: Picea engelmannii (assembly GCA_009831015.1). Lineage (NCBI taxonomy): Eukaryota > Viridiplantae > Streptophyta > Pinopsida > Pinales > Pinaceae > Picea > Picea engelmannii. The sequence goes on along the minus strand of ML822525.1, from coordinate 56,205 downwards.
AGCCAAGTGGAGATGTGGGTGGCCACCGATATCTACCTGGATCAAGATTTGAGTTGAATTTCAACCTCAGTCGGTGGCCTTAAGTGGGGATAAATGATATGAAGGAGATTTAGGGAGAATGACACTAGAAATTGAGTTAATAGAGTGCTCGATATCGTGTGTAGGAGGAAATCTAGTAGTGGGAGTAAAAACACTAGAAAACTCCTTGATCAATGCCAACATATCAAAGGAAGGGGATTATGTATAATTATTAGATTTCACCAAGTGGATTATGGATAAGGATAGACATTTATGTAAGATAACCTAATAAAAAATGTCAATCGTAGAGATAATAAGGGGCATGGTAATGGTAGCAGAATTAAGCTCATAGATCTTACCATCCTTGAAGAGCTTAAAAATAACACACCTCAAGGCTTGTAATTGATGTTGGTAGGGAATTCCCAATAACATGTTCAAGCAATCAAGAGGGAAAACATCACAATGGATAGTGTAATAGAAAGGACAAATGAAAAAGGTAGCACTATGCCATTGATTAATCAACTAGCGAGGGTCATCTTTATGGACCCAAACCAGATGATAAGACGAGGGGTGTATGGTAGTGGGTAGTTGCATTCATTCAACACCAATGATATTTTATTTGAAAATTATGGGGTTTATCCTATTGATCTTTGATTTGACAATTATGTAGAAAGAGGAGGTCATTAGTGGGCTAGAATGGATCCCAAGCCATGAGAAGTGGTGAAGGATCTGTATAGGTAGGTTTGTCTAGTGAAATGAGCTTTGGTGTTATATATTGTTGAGTAGAGGTAAGGGATTTTGTAATAGAACTGGATTACTCATTGGTAAAGGGGTTTTGGCGACACCTTGGCATTGGTGAGTGCTACACTTGGCAGTAGAATGTGTTTGTGTCATGTGATAGGAATGCCAATGACTAAGATGAGAGGGAAATGATGCAATATTAGAGGCAGAGTTGAAGATGGAGGAGGTGGGGTTAATGTGGGATGTGGTTAAGGGCTATGAGGTTGTAGGGAATGAGGACATTTATCATTTTTTCTTTCAAGATCCAGGGAAAGAAGGAATGATTGGTCAAGAGTTCTACTCTCAAATAAACACATCTCATTTCTAAAAACTGATAATAATCTAGGACAAGATTTAATAATAAGTACCTCTTTATGATTATAGATTTGAAGCTAAATATGTAGCCAAGTGAATAATTCAATAAACTATTGAATTATTAGATCTAGAGTCAGTCGAAGTTATAAACAATGTCGCAAAATATTTTACAAGTATATAGGGGGTAAAAATTCCTACACATGTCTTAACAAAATGTATCCTAGGTGAAAATATGGAAATAAGTGAAGCTCATTACCTATGATGTGTTGAGTTCATCACAGAGTTCTAGAGGTTTGGTGTGGGATTGCCACCAAGCCAAGGATACATCATCCAATTGATACTCAACTATTTTCATCTTATGTTCTTTATACATATTTGGATAAGTCTTGAAATAGGAGTGTTGGCTACAAATCCAGGCATCCAACACTTCATCTTGTATATGGACATCATACTTGGGTAGAGTAATTCAGGTTTCTAGCTAGAGTGTTGAAGTAGATGCCCTAGATTGTCTATGTAGGGATTTAGTGAGTGAAAGTACTGAATCTTGAATAGAGTTGGACTAAGTAGAACCAACATCTTTAGAGGTAGGATCTCTACGAGGAGGCATTGTATGCACAGAGATCTAAAGAAGTTTGTGTTTTTCTAGGGTGAGTGGGAAGACCTCTAGAATCCTAGAATAAGAAAATTATTGTGTGATCTAGGTGGGTGTTGATCCAAAGGAACTTAGTCACTTTCCAATTAGAGTTGTTGTGAGGGAGCAGATCCATGAAAGGTACAAAACCCAGGAGTGAACTACTCTCATACCAAACGATATAAATCAAGCTTGCTAAAAGAGATTATTTAGAGAATAGAAAAGAGATTGAAGAGAGAAAACTCAAAATTATTCATTTCCATTCTGTTAGAAAAAATCCTCTTATATAAGTTTACAATGAAAAAGTAAAAAATAACTAGCACACTTATGGAGCAATGTGCTCATCCTCATTGTACATTGAAATGACATAGAAAAATCATTGAATACCCTAATGCAAGGTGTCAAGTAAGGTTTCTTCTTCTTGAAATTTTCAAATAGTTTTCAAAAGTTGCAAGGACACATTTTTCAAACCCATAAATAGTTTTATCATACATTTCAAAGAAGAAGAAAAAGAAAATTATAATTACCTAAAAAAATTCTCTAATAATGTTTCTTCTTCTTGAATTTCTCATATAGTTTTCAAAAGTTGCAAGGACACTTTTTTCAAACCCATAAATAGTTTTATCATACATTTCAAACAAGAAAAAAAAATTATAATTACCTAAAACAATTCTTTAATAATGTTTCTTCTTCTTGAATTTTTCAAATAGTTTTCAAAAATTGCAAGGACACATTTTTCAAACTCATAAATGATTTTATCATACATTTTAGAAGAAAAAAAACAAATTATAATTACCTAAAATAATTCTCTAATAATGTTTCTTCTTCTTGAATTTTTCAAATAGTTTTCAAAAGTTACAAACCCATAAATAGTTTTATCATACATTTCAAACAAGAAAAAAAAAATTATAATTACCTAAAACAATTTTCTAATAATATTTGTCTTTTTGAATTTTTCAAATAGTTTTCAAAAATGACAAGAAAACATTTTTCAAACCCATAAATACTTTTATCATACATTAATTTCAAATGAAAGGAAAAAAAATTATAATTACCTCAAACAATTCTCAAATATTAAGAGTCATAAAATAAAAATATATCCAACATTTATAATAAAATATATAAACTTAAAAAGGAAAACACTACACTTCATAGACACAATTAAGGTATGCCATAAACATACCATGTAAGCATGCACTATCTTTAACATACATACATAAAAGCATGAACTAAAATAAGCATTAACTACTAAAATAAGCATGAACTAAAATGATAAAAGAATAACAAAATATATTTATCATATATAATTTATTTTTTAATAATAATAATAATTAAAATAAAAAAATATTTTAGAAAAGAATCTTACCCTATATTAAAATAAATGATTAATTTTTCCATATCTAAATTGAATAGTATGTTAAATCAAATCCCCAATTAAACTTCAATGACAAGTGMATGTTGATGCAACTTTTTCCGTTTTAATGAAAACTAAGTTTCCTTCCATCAYAATTTCATTACGTTTTTCACTTTATATGTTTATTGAAAATTAAGTTGCCTTCGAGACAATTTTTTATATGTTTGCGAAAGTTTTTGATGTGCGTGGAGAAAGTAAGGTGCAAGTTAAAATACAAAGCATTCTTCAATAGTTAGACCAAATCTTGACGTGACCTTGCTGCAACGATGTGATTTTAAAGATTTTTTTTAAATGTGGTTGAAAATACTTTTCCAAAGTCAAATTTGTTTGTTTATAATATTTTTTAATTTTTAAATCACAAAGTGTTTATATTTTGGAAATATTAAATGATTTAAAATAGCTTGTTAGTAGTTTGTAAAGAAGTAAACTTAAGCCATTATACATTTTCATAGGGTGAAGAGGGGTATTGCACGGCCTAGTAAATGTGTCTTCTGTGGTAAAAAAAAAAGGAAAATATAAACGATCTTTTTAATGATTGTGATTTTTTTAAAGAAATTTGGTATAATATTCAAAAACAAATAAAAAATGAAGGTAAGTGGGAAGGAAGACAGATATGAATTGTTTTAAAAATAACTAAGTTATATTTGTTGGGAAATATGGAAACAAAGGAATTTGGAAATATTTGAAGATCGAATTTCTAATAGGTAGAAGTATTCTCCTTACCTGTTATAGGTAGAAGAATAGATAGACCACCTCTTATTGATTGGGATATGCTAGTGGGGTTCTTTGATGGAGCTTCACAAGAAAAAGGAACCAAATGTGGGGCTGGAGCACTTATAAAATGTCCAATTCTAGGCGTACGAATAAAAATGGTGAACTTATTGCATTGTGGTGTATCCTCTTTTTTGCTTGTTATAAAAAGATTGATAGATTACTCAAAGATTATAATATAAAAGAACTGCCAAGTTATATTTGTTGGGAAATCTGGAAACAAAGGAATTTGACAATATTTGAAGATCTATTTACCAGGTCTTGGGAGATATAAAAGTATCCTTACCTGTTAAGGGTAGAAGAATAGATAGACCACCTCTTATTGATTGAGATATGGCACTGGGGTTCTTTGATGGAGCTTCACAAGACAAAGGAACCAAATGTGGCGYYGGAGCAGTTATAAAATGTCCAATTCTAGGCAGTTACAGATTGAAAATGAATTGTGGTAATGGTATGAATACAAAGGGTGAACTTCTTGCATTGTGGTGTATCCTCTTTTTTGCTTGTTATAAAAAGATTATAATAGATTGGTTTACTAATGAAAACAATCTTCAGGTGATCTCTCTTTAGCCTTGGATGTCTAGAATTAGAGGCCTTGGATGTCTAGAATTAGAGTAGCGAGAGATTTACACAACTAAAAACTCAACACATAAATTATGATAGATTAGAAGTTAGATAACTTCTTACAGGATGTGGACTCAAGTCATAAGGGTATTTTTTTTTTTCTTTTTTGATATAAAGAGCAAAATTTTGTCAAATTTTTAGGCAGTTTTTTTTAGAATATATGTTTGTAAAAATGAGCAGATATATTTTCTGTACAAGTGGAGATATATCTATACGAGAATATTTAACAAAATTATTATATTTTCTAATATATATTTTTTTCCAAAAAAAATCCTATATAAATAGTTTAAATGTTTATGTTTTAATTTTTTTAGATACATTTTTCATATTAGTTTTACTTTAAATTTGGTTAGAAATTTAGAAACATAGTTAGAATTCTCACTTGTTGAGATTGTACAATGGGTTAAATTGATTTATGCATTTAAAAATATAATGTAAGCTATGAAAAGCCTATCATAAATGCCAATCTACAATATGGACAACCATCATTAGTTGCTGGGCTGATTCATCACCTTTATTCAAAGAAATCAACATCACCTAAAATAACCTATCACCTTTATTTTAAAAAATCAACATCACCTAGAATAACCTACTTGTGATTAGTAAAAACATAGACTTTCACTCATCCCACATACTTGTGGATCTTGTGGATCTTGGACTATTAACTTATTTCATTATGTCCAAAAACAACAAACTTTTAAATAAACAAAAACAGTTTTAAGTCACACTCCATAACTTTCTATATATATACTAGCACAACCTCAATTTCTTGGTTGGTGAACGCCAAAAGGACTGATTGAATTCACATTTGGCCACTCAGGAATAGAGAATATGAAAGGGTTGGAATTAAGTTTGCTACTCATTTGAATGTGGCAATTAGATGTGAAAAGTAAACAAGACGCTCTAAAAAATACAAGAAAGTTATGAACATGAGATTTCATTCATTGATTTGGAAGGACTACCAAAAATATGCCAACATCTTCAATTGATAAGCATACGATTAAAATTTATGGTTAAAAGATGATTAAATATGCCCATTTCCAATAAATATACGACTTAATTAACAATAACAAAATTATTTTTATTTTAAACCAACACTCTTCACTTTTTAACCTGATAAAAGTAATAGTAAGTAAATGGAAAAGATCATTTCAGCTAAACTGAAAAAACCATTTCAAGTTATCGAACTGATTGGTTGAAACCATTGAAGATCTTGTTCGACCACCCATTGAAACATAGCAATTACTTCACACTATACTGTAAGCTCATACCAGAGAAAACAAAATAGTGGAAATGGTCAGAGGTTGGATGTAACTTTTCATAAATTTTATCGAAGAGGAAGATCCCTGG
>ML822525.1:26450-42224 GCA_009831015.1 Picea engelmannii | reverse complement strand
GAGTTCGGGTCTACAAATCCACAACAACCAAAGTATGACAAAGACAACCCTAACAAGAAGTCTCTCGAAAACCAATCCAAGCCACAGGAAAAGAAGAGTCATGAGAAGACAAAGAAGGACACCGAAAAATGGTGCGATTTCCACAAAATCCTCTGGCACAACACCGATGAATGTCACTCAAAACAGTCATTGGTGGCCGAGATCAAAGATAAGGAGCCGAACCCTGATTCAGAATCTAATTCTGAAAATGTTGGTAAAGGACAGATCATTGGCGTAGAACCCACTGCTATTGTCGTGACCGCAACAATTCAACCAAAAGAACCAACAGATCCAGAAGAGGGGGAGCGCCTTTTTCATTCACAGATGTGGGTGAAGGGGACCCCGCTGAATTTTATTGTTGATAGTGGAAGCCATAAGAACCTCATCTCAGCAGAGGTCGTCAAACAGTTGGGATTGTCAACAACACCACACCCGCAACCATACAACATCGGGTGGCTTCGCCAAGGCCGAGATCTTCGTGTCAGCCAGTAGTGTCAATTGTCATATGGCATCCAACCCTTCATAGATGAGGTATTATGTGATGTTTCCCCACTAGATTTCTGTGATGTTCTCTTTGGCCAACCATATATGTGGAAGCACCATGCTATTTATGAGTCTCGACCCCATAGTGTCATTGTTACTTTGAGGGGTCATCTCTACAGAATACTAGCGGTAATTTCGACTATTGTCCCACCTAAAAAGTGTTGCAAGGTAGTATCTCATACTACAAAATTTAGCCTTTTCACAATTTGTTCAAAAGGTGAACAGAAGGATAATGCAACCACTACAGCCTCGACCTAAGCACCTTCTATTCAACAGAAGCAGGTCAACAAGGTTGCAACAAAGTGCAAAGATTCCTTCTGCACATAGTCATGTCATGTAGCCAGACTGGTTAAAAAGGTCCAACCCTTCCAGCCACATGTTTGTGACAACCTTCAACAAACCAAGCAGCTCGACGTCTCCAGCAAGGCAAGTAGCTCACCAAGATTCAGATTCAGCAATCACTTTCCCCTCTCCCCCAGGAACTCAATGCAATGGAGATCATTGCTTACTAAGGAGGGAGGATTGATCCAGGTAGATATTGGTGGCCACCCACCTTCTCCACCTGGCTCAAAATAGTTTTCTGGCAATTTTGGTAATTTACTATTTTTAGCAGTTTTTAACTTCCGGGGCCATTTTGAGGCCCTAAACGATGGTTTTTGAGAAAACGGGGAGCAACATGGATCTAGATTGATGTTGCTCACCCAAAATTTGTATTCCTCGGATAGATCTTTCGAACGAGTTGTTGAGTGCCCCAAAAAGAGATCGTATGCAAAAGTTACGCCCCTAGGAAGTTGATGTATCAACTACCCCCATCGGGGCCCACAAACCTTTTGGATTTTCATCTTCCAAGGTTAGGGTTTTGGATTTTACTTATGTTAAAAAGGCCCTTAGAGCCTCATTGTAGTAATCATCTTCTCACGGATGCGAGTAGCCGTCACATCTCTTCTCAGAGTTAAGCTGCCACCATTCTAGCGAGTCTTTCACTTTGTATTTTACAGTCTCTGTACATTTATTTCATTAATAGAAATCGTGTATCAGTGTATATTTGTGACTCTTGTTATTTCTGCTATATCTCTGTTATATTGTTTTCTCTCTTGCAATATCTCTAAATATTTCTATGTTATATCTCCGCTCTCATTTCGTGCTGAAAATAATCCGGATCAAATCTCTACCTGAATCTAGCCACATATAGCTTAGATCATCTCTATGTGGTTCCACCACCTTCATTATCCCTAAGAAGGAACACTATAAATTGTGCTTGGTCATTGATTATAGGGCTATTAATAAAGTCATCATCTAGAAGTGTTGTCCCTTACTTGATATTAATGCTTTGATGGACCACCTTTAAGGTACCCAATTTTTCACCAAATTGAACTTTACTATTGGATATTATTAGTCTTGCATGGATTTTGGAGACAGTGCTTGGAAAAGTTCTTTTAAAACCAAATTTGGGTTGTTTGAATGGATAATGATGACTTTTGGCCTCACCAATACCTCTTCACATTTCAAATACTTATTAGTGATATCTTTTGGTCACACCTATGACATTTTGTAGTCATATATCTTGATTATATTCTTATTTTTAGTTGCATATGGTGTGATACCATTTTTTCCCCTAGCTTGTAAATATAACTATAACTTGCCAAAAGACTGTCATAGATTGAATATGTGTGAATGTTGGATTTGGTGAACTTATTTTATAAAAGGTAATGTATATATTTATGTTGATTAATTAAAAATGGATAGTGTTGCATAACTACTAAAAGGGGGGTTTTCCAAGATAGACTATGATGTAATGAGAAAGATAGTGAGGGGAACCAGAAATGGTTGAGATGACCCCCGAGGGATTTTCAAAGATAGCAAATCCGATCACGGAATTGCAGAAGAAAAACAAGAAGTTTGTTTGGACCGAGAAATGTGCGGAAGCATTTCAGAGGCTTAAGGAGTTGTTGATGATAGCGCCGATACTAAAGGTCCCTGACATGGACGCGAACTTCTTGGTATGCACTGATGCATCCAAGGAAGGATTAGGCGGAGTCTTGATGCAAGAAAGATGAGTGATTGCTTACATTTCGAGGAAGCTGAGAAGGCATCAGGAGAACTACACGACGCACGATTTTGAGTTATTAGCCATCGTTTATGCCTTGAACGTTTCGAGACACTACCTTGTTGGATGAAAATTTGAACTAAAGATTGATCATTGTGGGCTGCAACACATTTTCACGCAAAGTGACCTGAACGCGCGACAACGGCGTTGGTCAGAATTTCTTAGTGAGTACGACTTCGAGATTACTTACATAAAGGGAACAGTGAACCAAGTGGCGGATGCTTTGAGTTGGAGGCCACGCATCTTTTCGGTGTTGCCTCTTCAAATGAATCTACGTGAGAAGATTCTCACTTTACAGCGTGACGATGATTGGTACAAAGAAGTCGAGGATTTTATCGGACAAAACACAATGATGGTACCACGATATGAGGGATATTCACTTGATAGCAATGGTTTATTGAGGTTTAGAAGTCGGATTTACATACCGCCAAATGACGAGTTGAGGATGTTGATCCTAAGCGAGGCTCATAGAGCAGTTTACATGGCTCACCCAGGAGTCACGAAGATGAGGGTAGACCTTAAACCCTTATTCTTCTGGAAGGGAATGAAGGACGACATAGTCAACTTTGTGGCTAGATGTCTAGAGTGTCAGCAGGTAAAGGTTGAACATAGACACCCGACAGGATTACTTCAACCACATGCCATTCCGGAATCGAAATGGGAAGTTATTTCGTTGGATTTTATTGTTGGATTGCCACTAATGGCAAGGAGACATGACTCGATTTTTGTAGTAGTAGACACTTTGACGAAGAGTGCTCACTTTATTCCTGTGCGTACGACGTATCAGGCACCTAACATAGCGAGACTTTTCATCAGTGAGATTGTGAGGTTGCATGGCGTGCCTAAGAAGATTATATCCGATCGAGGATTGGTGTTTACTAGATGATTTTGGACGAGTTTCCAAGAGGCCTTGGGAGCCCAACTTAATTTTAGTACTTCATATTGCCCAGAGACTGACAGACAGACCGAACGAACCAACCAAACCTTGGAATACGTGTTGCGCATGCATGTGATGGACCAACAAAAGCATTGGGAGGAATTCTTGCCTCTAGTAGAGTTCGCTTACAACAACAGTTACTAGAGCACCATTAAGATGGCACCTTTTGAGTTTCTCTATGGGCGACCATGTCGGACGCCCTTGAGTTGGGATCGGCTTGAGGATAGGGTCCTGGTGGGACTAGAAGCAATCCAAGAAATGGAAGAGAAAATGCAAACCATAAGACAAAGGATTAAAGAAGTGCAGGATCGACAGAAGAGTTATGTCGATGCGCACCGGATTGACCATAGTTACGAGGTCGGCGATAGAGTCTTCTTGTGGGTTAAACCACATAAGAGTTCGATCAAGTTTGGAAAGGGAGCTAAAATCTCTCCTAGGTTCGTGGGACCTTTCGAGATTGTGGAGAGAAAGGGGCCCGTGGCCTATCGACTAGCCTTGCCTGATTCTTTGAAGCGTATGCACGATGTCTTTCATGTATCTATTTTGAGACATTATATTAGTGACCCTATGCACGTGATTGACATGAGTTCCTTGCAGGTATTGGACGAGGGAACGCTCACGGCTGAGCCATTCCACATCTTAGATCATCGCGTTCGATAGTTACGACGTCGAACGGTAGATCAGGTCAAGGTCTAGTGGGACAGTTATAGTCCACACTCGGCGACCTGGGAGGACGCATATGTTGAGCGCCAACAATTTCCATTTTTGTTTGATAGATAGACTTATGATACTGTGGTACTTTTATTCCGGCATCTATACTGAGAAACTTCGGGAGAAAGTTTAGACCAATAGGGGGTGTATGTAACATCCCGCTCTGGCGCACTGAGAAAACTTATTCTTTGAGGACACTTGCTCATAGGTGATTTGGACTTTTATGATGTCAAAACATTTATCTTTGATTATGATGTGTTATGATAGACGACATGATGTTTCACTGCTTGGATGTAGACAGGTGCTATTGACTCATATTATTGAGTGTGCAGGGTTTTGGACCTTGAGGATGTAGAGGCATCGGTGGAACCCACTTGGACTCCGGATTGAGTCAGGGAGTGTGCTATTTGGGTCGATTTATTTACTGTGATATTTCATTAATTTGATGATATGATGTTGACATGTTCTGACACGATTGTTGATGATGCAGGATGACGATAGCTTGTCGACCAGACTCACATATGGAGTAAAGGGGCCACACATGATTTCCAAAGAGGTTGAGGGAGAGGCGTGGACAGTAGCCCTGCCACAGCCTACTATCACTTCCGCTGTGGCTCGAACTGTAAGTTAACGATTACCTAGTTCGAGAAGATCCACGATGCCGTGAGGGAAGGCTGCGACAGTCGCTCATGATGATTCTAAGGGGCGCGCAATAAGGCGGGGGCCTTATTCCTTAGAGCCCTTAGTCTCCCACAAGTTCACCTGGCGGAGTGTTGACTCCAGGGGTTATAGATGTCTACCAATCAGTCAAGTTAGCGAGTGGCACCCTTGGAGCATGTGGTGCATCCTGAAGGGCAAGTCACGAAAAAGAAACACAAGTTGGCGAGTGGCACCCTTGGAGCACGTGGTGCATCTTGAAGGGAACGTCACACAAAAGAAACACAAGAAGCGAGTGGCACCCTTGGAGCACATGGTGCATCCTGAAGGGCACATCGTGCAAAGGAACCGAACTAGGCGAGTGGCACCCTTGGAGCACCTGGTGCGTCCTGAAGGGCACATCGCATTGATGTTGATGAAGGAACAAACCTAAATAGACCTAAGACAATAACACCTTAAGAAACCCTTAAACAAATTCCCTAACCCAATGTCGCCCAGTTCAGAATCTATGTACTAAGTCTAAAACTTTTAGGGTAAAATTTTAGTCTAACCTTTAGAACAGACCCTGGAATAAAAATAACAATTTAAACAAAAACCCACCTAAGTAATAGTTGGGTCTTCATAAAACTATTGGGATGATGACGAGGGTAAGATTTAAATTAAAACTAATGGTTTTAAAATTTTACAAAGAAGAAATTAATTCCTAACTTGTGAAAGAACAAAAGATATTAAATAAATAATAAATGAAAATATTATTTAGCGCATTTACCTTTTTGGTTTTAAAAAAAGAAGGGAATAATAAAAATAGGGAAACTAAGTAATAAAGGAAACATAGTAAAGGAAAGAAGGGGACTTAGGGTAAAAAGCAAAGTCAACATAGTAAGGAATCTGCAATTAAGAACTTCCGAAAATGAACTAAATTTAGCAACTTCATTTTAGGGAAATTTACTAAAAGCATGTGAGGGGATCTAGGAACACCTAGGAGTAAATTTAGGAGTGATTCTAGGTGGGTGAGCAAAATGAGGAATTTAATAAATTAAAGAAAATAATTACTTGAGGAAAGAGGGGGATGGACGACACTTGTGCGATGGAGAATATTCATAATATTTTATTGAAACTTAATAAAAAATGTGATTTAGGAAAGTTGGTGGGTCTCAAAAACTCTATAAAAGAAAAGGAAGAGGAGGAGGAAGGGGATCGACTGTTAACGTAAGGTTACGCTGCTGAATTGTGACTTGATTGATTGATTGTGAGGAGTTGGGATTTTCTCAGCTTGTATTGGAGTGGTAGCTCAGCCTTGCGAGGCGAGCTGAGAAGCTAGGCATACCTTCTGGATTTGTGTGGCCCCTTTGCGGCTCGGGGGGCTAAGGGGGAAGCAGAGTACCCCTAGAAATTGGCTGGGAGGTACCGGTGAGGTCTCTACGGTCGACGAGCAGGAGTGGCAAGGAGCGCGGGACATCAATCGAGGTGGTTGATAAGGAAAAAGGTACGCACGTTATTTGGTAGAGTAGAATGCTCGGATTGGTTTCTTCGTTGTAATATTGTTGTTGTATAATTTCGCCATCAATGACAAACACTGTGATAGTTAGAATGCATGGTAATGGTGTTGTGAAGTTTATGAATGGACTGTGATGGTAATGGCTTGCGAATCTAATTATTGTTTATATTCTGGACTGGGTAAATGTCTTTTTCTTTCCTTCATGTTTTATTTATCTTGTTGGACTTGTCTGCGCATCTCCTCCTTAACTGTGTTTAATTACCCTGCATACAATTGACGACGAAGTTCCATCTCTGTGCTTTTTATATCGGTTTAAGATAAAATATATTTCTCAGCGTCTCCTTAGGATATAACCTTAGAGGACCAAATCTTCACAGTATAACTCAGCGATTTTTGGAGGTTTAACACGACATTTTGTTATCCTTCCTTACGAACTGGTGGAGTTAAATGTTAGGTTTTGGATAGAGATTCCTTGCATTGGGTTGTCGTTCTGGTAATTTATTTCTTCCTGCCATTTTTAATTCATTTTGGCAAGTTTAATTCTTTCTGGCAATTTATTTCTGGGCATTTACTTTCTGCCTTGATACACAATTTCTTGAGTCATGAACACACAGACTACTGCCAGCACTAGGACTGATGCTAGACAGCCATCAAATGACCGACACTATCCTTGAGAGACCTCGAATGGGTGTGACAACATTGATATTCTTATTTACTTCCCTGAATTTTCTTAAATTGTTGGGACAACGATTTTTTTTTCCTGTATCACGAATTTATTTTCCGAGCATGACTGATATTCAGAACCTTTTAACATTTAGAAACCTTTTCTTCTCTGATAGCGTTGGTGCATTAACCTCTTGGGAAATTCTGACAACCAACTTGGGAATTGATTCTTCCTCTGCAATATCGAGCTCATCCATGGCCGTGTGATTGGTGAAATGCAAATTGCCTTGAGTTCTGACTGTGTGACCTTAGAATCGCCCACCATTTGCTGAAAAAAGAAAAAGCTCGGACTGTGTGACCTAGAAAGCACACACGACTTGGCAACTAACCCTTGAGTTCTTGCCAGGCTGTTGTACTGCGTCTTCCTTGGGAACCCCTTTTTAATTTTTATTTTATTGTTGAACGTGGCAGTATTGGGTCATCGCTGGTAGGTGGGTTAATTGACGGACAGAGCTGAGCCTGTCAGGCTGACAACCACGCTCAGTTACCCCGGCCTTAGACTGAGGGTGGCAGATAGCGAATTTTCTGGAGGTGATTTATTTTATTTAATCCTTAACTGTTGCTAAAACTATCCCGTCCTGCTCCAGCATTTTCTATAATTTTAATGGAGCTACAGTTAGGGTGCTTTTATGGAAACCTTGTTAATCGTAGGGGTGAAATTGATGACCACCTGTTAGCCGTAAGATTTGGTTCCCCCTTTTATTTGCATGCAATTTATCCTGAGATAAATGTCTGGTTGTCATTACTACATGGTAGCATTATGGTAAGTTTTAGTGTCCGATAATATAAATATATGTGTCATTTTAATTATGATGTTACATTGTTATTTTTAAATATGATGTTATTTATAAATATGATGTCATTTTTAATACTGTTATTTTTAAACATTGTCATGTTTAAACATTGTTATTTTTATATGTTGTCATTTTAATTATGATGTTACATTATTATTTAAATATGATGTCATTTTTAAATACTGTTATTTTTAAACATGGTCAAGTTTAAATATTGTTATTTTTATATGTTGTCATTCTAATTATGATGTTACATTGTTATTTTTAAATATGATGTTAGTTATAAATATGATGTTAGTTTTATATATGGACAATAGGGTAAGGGTATTGTCATTTTAGTGAAAGGTTACTAACATTCTACTGTTATGAATAATGTAAATATAATACCCTCGCCCTTGGAAAAATGCTATGTAGCCTTGATAACATAGGAACGTAAGGACATTGTTATTTGTTTACAATAATGTGGTAGTATAAGGTAATGGTGAGGTTAATTCTTTGTAAGGACATTTAATTCTTTTATATTTTCAACACAAAGGGTAAGGCCCTTAAAATAAGGGCAATAATTTAATTAGATCTACCTTATGATAATGTACTCGTGGTTTAATAAAATTAAATGGAGAAATTGGCTAATAATCAATCACGGTTGAGTCATAGACATTGCCTTGTCATTAATTTTGTGGTCGTTGTCTGAGTCCTTGTCTTGCGCCTTCCGTAAAAGACGTGGTTGCTCTTTCATCTATTGTTGCGTTGGGTTGTAATAATTTGTCTATTGGACTGCTTGTGTCGGGAAAGATGTAGATAGCTCCTTGTAGCCTAGTATATAAGTCTGTGTGTGTGATCTTTTTGTGTAAAGAATCATGTGCCATATCAAGAGTCTTGGGCCTTTTAAAGGCAGGGTTTCCACTCTTGCGACACACTGGATGGATATTACTAGTTTCTTCCTGAGCAGTCGGTCAGGAGCCTATCTGACCTTCTCTCTCTCCGGAGCAGAGAACTAAGATTAAATGCCTTGCTTTCCTGTGCAGAAATAGTAAAATCTACTACTATGGATTCTTCCTTCTGTGTTTGTACTGTGCATAACCCACTATGTCGTTAAATTCTTGTGGTTACCTGTTGTGCGCCTTATGTCTATGGTCGTTAATGCTTGCAGTTACTTTTTGTGCACCTTGTGTCTTATTGTTGGGATCATTGTGGTTGTGGCTTGTTAGTCGTCGGGTGGCGACGTAGAGTCAAGTGTGTCTGTTTCCTTTCTACACGCGCGCACACACTTTTAAAACAAAAAAAAAATTGCACCTGTTATCAGAGTTGTTGTCGTAATGAGGAGGTTCTTACATATGGTATCAGAGCCGGTTCGACCTGCGACTTGGGATTCGCTACGACTTTCGTTGACATGAGTTGATTTTATTATACTATTGTTGATCGAGTTGATTGTGTGCATGAAGGTAATCATGGTTAGAGGACACCGCAGAGGCAGACGAGGGGGTGCTAGGGGAGGAGGCGTGACGCCTCCAGTAGCATCCACGCCTGAGGGGTCTAACCCCCAGGGAGGCAAGCAGGTTCTCGGACAGGAGGAAATAGCGATTGGCGATGTTATTGGGATGATGAAATCCTTTCAGCGCATGTCCGAGGCTCTGATCAGTCGATTGGACAGAGACGAGGCCAGGGTGTCAGCACCCGATGAGGTTCCACCGCGCGCACTGGTTGTTACATGTAGCATTCACCGTGAACTCGAGAAGGTAAAATTTCTCGAGTTCTGTGGTGCCCCGGACGGCGCAGCCGTCGAGGCATGGTTGGAGAATATGGCGATGTGCTTCGCACTTCGCGATTATACCTCCAACATGAAGGTACGCATGGAGATATTTCAACTAAAGGGGAGCACTCTTCTATGGTGGAAGACGCTCCTGCCGTAGCTGAACATGGTCATTGAAGACGTGTCATGGGAACTGTTCGAGGAACGGTTCTGAGGGAGGTACCTTTCATAGGAATTCATTGAGCGTCAGCTCAATGATTTCAACGCATTACGATAGGGAGGTTGTACGGTGCCTGAGTATGAGGCACGTTTCATGGAGCTGCTCCGGTATGCTCCACACCTTAACACAGAGAAACTCAAGGTCAATCGGTTCATGTTTGGCCTTAACAACAGCCTTCGTGCAAAGGTTAGGATTTTGATGCCTCAAACCTTGCACAACGTC
The DNA here is from genome assembly GCA_009831015.1 of Picea engelmannii. Lineage (NCBI taxonomy): Eukaryota > Viridiplantae > Streptophyta > Pinopsida > Pinales > Pinaceae > Picea > Picea engelmannii. The sequence continues at coordinate 32,023 of ML822525.1, read as the reverse complement.
ATCCAAAAGGCCCTCATAGCAGAGGAGGAGCTTATGAGTGGGGGTCAAACCAGGACTCCAACGAGACCCGCAGGGCAGGGTTCATCTGGTACACCGCAGCACCAGACACCAGCGAGACATACGTCGGGATATCGTGGCTTCTAGAGGGGATCCACTTTCACTACACCTCGGGGACCGCCGCCTTAGCAGCGGACACCTTATCGGGGACCACAACATCAACAACAGTGTCGCTCGCAGTAGCAACAGTTTAGGCCTGTTCAGCAGAACAGACCTGGGTTCCAGGCCGGTGGGCCTTCATCTTCTTCTTTGGGTACCAGGACTACTGGGCCGAAGAAGGGGTGTTGGACGTGTGTGGAGCCACACTACCAACGCGACTATCCTGTGGAGAGGACCAGAGTGTCTGGATCAGTCGGACCCACTATAGTGGGAGATATGAGCAAGTCCCATTGGATTCATGCAGCAGTGAATAACCGCCACGCAGAGCATTAGTCAACTGTGCTCGAGACGACAGGTACTGTCGCTGACCAGACCCTTAGTATTTTGATAGACCTAGGTGCTACTGAGAGTTTCATTTTGTGTGCAGCGCTAAAAAGTATCAAGGTAAAGGCAGTCGAACAAGACGAGTTTAGCTTCGTAGAGATGGCATTAGGAGCCAAACAGAAGGTTGGAGGAAAGGTTATGAGTTGTTCCCTTAACCTGGGAGAGTTTGTCACGAGGGTCAACTTGTACATCACAATCTTAGGATCTTATGACGTCGTGATTGGTATGGATTGGTTGGAATCGCATGAGGCGATACTCAACTGTAAGATGAAACGATTGAGCTTGGTTGATGACGAAGGAAAGAGACGTGTGATTGTAGGACAGAACCAGGGAGTTTCCCTGAGGTTCATCTCTTCCTTACAGTTACAAAAGAGTATGCACAAGGGGTGCAAGCTTTATGCCATCCTCGCGCTAAATGAAAAGGGAGTAGCGGAAGGTCTAGAACACCTTCTGGTGGTGAAGGAGTTTGTGGACGTATTTCCAGAGGAGTTGCCTGGGATGCCACCGAAAAGGGAACTGGAGTTTACCATAGACCTGAAACCGGGGACCGAACAGATAGCAAGAGCGCCTTATCGTATGTTGACACTGGAGTTGCAAGAGCTGAAAATGCAACTGAAAGAGTTGTTGGACTTGGGACTGATACGCCCTAGTGTGTCATCGTGGGGTGCACCAGTTATTTTCATACCAAAGAAGGATGGATCGTGGAGGCTTTGCATTGACTACCGTCAACTGAAAAAGGCTACGATCAAGAATCAGTATCCCTTACCAAGAATTGATGATCTGTTCGATCAAATGAAGGGTGCGACGGTGTTCTCCAAGATCGATTTGCGATCAGGGTATCACCAGTTACGGATCAAAGAGGATGATGTCCCTAAGACCGCCTTTAAGAAAAGATTTGGACATTATGAGTTTACTGTTTTACCATTTGGACTCACAAACGCCCCAGGTGTATTCATGAGTTTGATGAACGGGGTGTTCCGGGAGTACTTGGACAAGTTCGTCCAAGTATTCATTGACGATATTTTGATCTACTCTCGGATGATGGAGGAGCATGACGAGCACTTGCGCTTGGTACTACAGTGTTTACGAGAGAACAAACTGTATGGGAAGTTGTCCAAATGCTCTTTTTATCAATCGAGGATTCACTACTTAGGGCATGTCATCTCCGGCGAAGGTATCGTCGTGGATCCAGCCAAGGTTGAGGCTATTATGGAATGGCTTGCGCCGACGAATGTCACAGAAGTGTGTAGTTTTATGGGTTTAGCAGGATACTATCGACGGTTTGTCGAGGGATTTTCAAAGATAGAAAATCCGATCACGGAATTGCAGAAGAAAAACAGGAAGTTTGTTTGGATCGAGAAATGCGCGGAAGCATTTCAGAGGCTTAAGGAGTTGTTGACGACAGGGCCGATACTAAAGGTCCCTGACATGGACGCGGACTTCTTGGTATGCACTGACGCATCCAAGGAAGGATTAGGTGGAGTCTTTATGCAAGACGGACGAGTGATTGCTTACATTTCGAGGAAGCTGAGAAGGCATGAGGAGAACTACGCGACGCACGATTTTGAGTTATTAGCCATCGTTTATGCCTTGAACATTTGGAGACACTACCTTGTTGGACGAAAATTTGAACTAACGACTGATCATTGTGGGTTGCAACACATTTTCACACAAAGTGAGTTAAACGCGCGACAACGGCGTTGGTCGTAATTGCTTAGCGAGTACAACTTCGACATTACTTACATAGAGAGAACAGTGAATCGAGTGGCAGATGCTTTGATTCGGAGGCCACGCATCTTTTCGGTGTTGCCTCTTCAAACAAATCTACGTGAGAAGATTCTCACTTTACAGCGTGACGATGACTGGTACAAAGAAGTCGAGGATTTTATCGGACAAAACACAATGATGGTACCACAATATGAGGGATATTCACTTGATAGCAATGGTTTATTGAGGTTTATAAGTCGGATTTACGTACCGCCAAACGACGAGTTGAGGATGTTGATCCTGAGCGAGGCTCATAAAACATTTTACATGGCTCACCCAGGAGTCACGAAGATGAGGGAAGACCTTAAACCCTTATTCTTCTGGAAGGGAATGAAGGTCGACATAGTCAACTTTGTGGCTATATGTCTAGAGTGTCAGCAGGTAAAGGTTGAACATAGACACCCAACAGGATTACTTCAACCACATGCCATTCCGGAATCTAAATGGGAAGTTATTTCGATGGATTTTATTGTTGGATTTCCACTGACAGCAAGGAGACATGACTCAATTTTTGTAGTAGTAGACACTCTGACGAAGAGTGCTCACTTTATTCCTGTGCGTACGACGTATCAGGTACCTGACATAGCGAGAGTTTTCATCAGTGAGATTGTGAGGCTACATGGCGTGCCTAAGAAGATTATATCCGATCGAGGATCGGTGTTTACTGGACGATTTTGGACGAGTTTCCAAGAGGCCTTGGGAACCCAACTTAATTTTAGTACTGCATATCACCCAGAGACTGACGGACAGACCGAACGAATGAACGAAACCTTAGAAGATATGTTGCGCATGTATGTGATGGACCAACAAAAGCGTTGGGAGGAATTCTTGCCTCTAGTAGAGTTCGCTTACAACAACAGTTACCAGAGCACCATTAAGATGGCACCTTTTGAGTTTCTCTATGGGCGACCGTGTCAGACACCCTTGAGTTGGGATCGGCTTGAGGATAGGGTCCTGGTGGGACCAGAAGTGATCCAAGAAATGGAAGAGAAAATGCAAGCCATAAGACAAAGGATTAAAGAAGCACAGGATTGACAAAAGAGTTATGCCAATGCGCACCAGATCGACCGTAGTTACGAGGTCGACGATCGAGTCTTCTTGCCGGTTAAACCGCATAAGAGTTCGATCAAGTTTAGGAAGGGAGATAAAATATATCCTAGGTTCGTGGGACCTTTCGAGATTGTGGAGAGAAAGGGGCCCATGGATTATCGACTAGCCTTGCCTGATTCTTTGAGGCGTATGCACGATGTCTTTCATGTATCTATTTTGAGACATTATATTAGTGACCCTACGCACGTGATTGACATGAGTTCCTTGCAGGTATCGGACGAGGGAACGCTCATGGCTGAGATGGTCCGCATCTTAGATTATCGCGTTCGACAGTTACGACGTTGAACAGTAGATCAGGTCAAGGTCCAGTGGGACAGTTATAGTCCGCACTCGTCGACCTGGGAGGACGCATATGTTATGCGCCAATAGTTTCCATTTTTGTTTGATAGATAGACTTATGATACTGTGGTACTTTTATTCTAACATCTATACTGAGAAACTTCGGGATGAAGTTTAGACCAAGATGGGGTGTATGTAACATCCCGCTCTGGCGCACTGAGAAAACTTATTCTTTGAGGACACGTGCTCACAAGTGATCTGGACTTTTATGATGTCAAAAAATTTATCTTTGATTATGATGTGTTATGATAAACGACATGATGTTTCACTTCTTGGATGTAAACAGGTGCTATTGACTCAGCTTATTGAGTGTGCAGGGTTTTGGACCTTGAGGATGCAGAGGCATCAGTGGAACCCCCTTGGACTCCGAATTGAGTCAGGGAGTGTGTTATTTGGGTCGATTTATTTACTGTGATATTTCATTGATTTGATGATATGATGTTGACATGTTCTGACATGATTGTTGATGATGAAGGCTGACAATAGCTTGCCAACTAGACTCACATATGGAGTAAAGGGGCCACACACAATTTCCAGAGAGGTTGAGGGAGAGGTGTGGACAACAGCCCTGCCACAGCCTACTAGCACTTCCACCGTGGCTCGAACTGTAAGTTAACGATTACCTAGTTCGAGACGAGCCACGATGCCGTGAGGGAAGATTGGGACAGTCGCTCATGATGATTCTAAGGGGCTCGCAATAAGGCGGGGGCCTTATTACTTAGAGCCCTTAGTCTCCCACAAGTTCACCTGGCAGAGTGTTGACTCCAGTGGTTATAGATGTCTACCAATCAGTCAAGTTAGCGAGTGGCACCCTTGGAGCACGTGGTCCATCCTGAAAGGCACGTCGTGCAAAAGAAACACAAGTTGGCGAGTGGCACCCTTGGAGCACGTGGTGCATATTGAAGAGAACGTCGCACAAAAGAAACACAAGAAGCGAGTGGCACCCTTGGATCACGTGGTGCATCCTGAAGGGCACGTCGCGCAAAGGAACCGAATGAGGCGAGTGGCACCCTTGGAGCACATGGTGCATCCTGAAGGGCACGTCGCATTGATGTTGATGAAGGAACAAACCTAAATATCCCTAAGAAAATAACGCCTTAAGAAATCCTTAAACAACTTCCCTAACCTAGTGTCGCCCAGTTCAGAATCTAAGTACTAAGTCTAAAACTTTTAGGGTAAAATTTTAGTCTAACCTTAAGAACAGACCCTGGAATAAAAATAACAATTTAAACAAAAACCCACCTAAGTAATAGTTGGGTCTTCATAAAATTCATGGGGTGATGACGAGGGTAAGATTTAAATTAAAACTAATGGTTTTAAAATTTTACAAAGAAGAAATTAATTCCTAACTTGTGAAAGAACAAAAGATATTAAATAAATAATAAATGAAAAGATTATTTAGCGCATTTACCTTTTTGGTTTTAAAAAAAGAAGGGAATAATAAAAATAGGGAAACTAAGTAATAAAGGAAACATAGTAAAGGAAAGAAGGGGACATAGGGTAAAAAGAAAAGTCAACATAGTAAGGAATCTGCAATTAAGAACTTCCTAAAATGAACTAAATTTAGCAACTTCATTTTAGGGAAATTTACTAAAAGCATGTGAGGGGATCTAGGAACACCTAGGAGTAAATTTAGGAGCGATTCTAGGTGGGTGAGGGAAATGAGGAATTTACTAAATTAAAGAAAATAATTACTTGAGGAAAGAGGGGGATGGACGACACTTGTGCGATGGAGAATATTCATAATATTTTATTGAAACTTAATCAAAAATGTGATTTAGGAAAGTTGGTGGGTCTCAAAAACTCTATAAAAGAAA
>ML822524.1:26406-98744 GCA_009831015.1 Picea engelmannii | reverse complement strand
AGCAGCAAATTCTTAAAGGAAAAGTAGAAAATGATAATAATATGTTAAGGGATGGAAAGGGAAAAAGAGGTGTTGGTATCCCAAGGCCTCAAAAATCCTTTTCCAAGAGAAAATTGTGAGAAAATAACAAGGGTTAGGCCCTAGCGGTTTCCTTTTTCCTTGAACAAAATGTAATAAATTATGCAATTGGAAAAGGAAGTAAGGTTACTAGAGTGATACAATGGCAGGGATCTAGTATTTACTTCAAATTAGGTGGCTTTCAAGATATTTTAACATATGGAAGATTATAGGGAAAAAGATGATAACATATGTCATTCCCCTAGGATTTCAAGCTAGAAATTTCATAATCTTAGACAAGAAACAAGTAAAAAATAACCATAGAATTTATTCAAAATAAATAAATGCAAAATTTCTACTTACTTCACGAAGAATAATCTAGCAAATCACCCTAGTTGAACATCTTCCACAAGAAAATAGAAAAAAAACACCAAAAGTTTCCTCCTTCAAGAAGTGTGCATCACTAGTTTCAACCAATAACCCTTAAAGAGGGCCAAATTTCAGACCTCACACTTGTGCAAGTGAAAGATGATGATAAATATAAGATAGTTTTCCCTTATTTATACAATAATCATGACTTTTAATTACAATTTAGGTAAAAAACGGCTAACATGGCCATTTTACATCAAAAATCCAGTAATACATAAAATTAACAATAACAACCCTAATTTTGTCTTTTAGGGATGAAATCATGCCCCTCCTAGGGTGACATTAGGCCCCTTCTTGGAACGTTATGCCTCCAAAGTGAAACATTGGGCCTCAAAAGGCATCAAAAGCTACCACAGGTGTCAACCAAGTCGTCCTCATGCCAAAACCCTAACTGGATGATGTCAAGGCTCCATATGATGATGTCAGGGGCCCTCCAAGGACAATGTCATGGTGGGAGGGAAAGACCCCCCTAGGTCCAAGATTGCCAAATTGTCTCTAATGGAACATGTTATCACTCCAAGATTCACCCTAGACTGTAAATCAAGTGAGCTTGGTAACATCCAAAGAATTCAAATTTTAAAACTTGAAAGATAAGCTTTAGATCCATAGGCATTTGACCATAAGGACAATCAAATTCATCTACTATACTCATTCCCAACTATATCCTTCAACAAAAGTGGCCTTAGCAACTTCAGATCAGACAACAGGATTGATAAATGAATGAGAAAAAGAAAATTGTGATTGTTGGACATAGTGTCATTGATGTTAATAGTCGATGTCATTGATGTGATGATAAGTTGGTATGATGAATTTTCATTGATGTCAATAATCATAATAAGCAGAGAAACAAGGTTAATCTCAAGAAGAAAAGTATACTAAGAATCGACAAAAGAACATCACCTTAAGGATGAAGAAATTCATGATTATTTTTTATCACGATAGGATAAACAATTTTCATATGATAAAATCTCAGGAGGATTAGCAAACGTAGAGATCAAATCTCATAAAATATGTCATGTTGGAACTCAGTAGGTATGGCACAATAAAATGCAGATCAAATCAAGACCGTCAGATCTGCAAGCCAGATCAACAACAGGAATGAATTACGAGGAGAAAAAGAAGAATTAAACTACTCATCAGTTACAATCCCGCAATCTATATAGATCATCAGATCTCATAGCTTCAAGGATATAAGACTGTGGTTGATCCAACAAAAAATGAGTTTAAGTCAAATTAAGTCGAGACTATCGGATGTGCAATCGCCAGATCAACGACAGGGATGGATTGTGAAGATTGAAAAGAAAATTAAATATTGTGCTAGTTCCAATCCCGCAATTATTCAGGACCGTTCGATCTTATAACTTCGAATATCAACAATTGTGGTTGACTCAACAATAGCACACAAATTCAAATTGTGGATTTTTGGGTGTCGAGTTAAATTACTCACAAGTTATGGTTCCACAATCATCTTCAACCGTTGATCTTCTTTGAGTGTCTTCACGACCAATGGATCACATTTTAGTGGAAGGACAGGATAAGATGAAAGGGTTTAGAATTTGATTATCCAAATACCCATCAGTAGTCGGATCAAACCCAAATTCCCATCATTCGTTGGATCATTTCGAGTGAAAGGATAGGATAAGCGAGATAAGATCTGAAATCTCATTTATGTGAATATTCGTCAGTCATTGGATCATTCTAAGTGGAAGGACAAGATAAGCTAGAAGAGTATAACCTTAGATAGATCGAGTCATTGTTCCAAGATCCTGATTGAATGAACATAGTTTACTTCGGGTCTAAATATGTGAGGAGGTTACACTCCATCAGTTTGATATTTGAAATATCCAAATCTCGGAGATTCGGAGAGCCAAAATAAAATCTCGACCACTAGATCATCCGAAGTAATCCTCAATCATTTGATTTGAGAGGACATGTGCCAGACCATGTCATCAGACCACATCAGCAAGGACATGTGGGAGATCTACCTTAGCAGACCATGTTAGCAAAGACATATGGCAGATCATGTCAGCAGATCACACTAGCAAGGACGTGTGGGAGATATACATCAGTATACCACGTCAGCAAGGACATGTGACAGACCACATTGACAAAACACCTCAAAAAGGACACATGGAAGACCATGTCATAAGACCACATCAGAAATTACACATGGAATAATCAGATGATGACATGTGTCAAGAGGAAATTGGCTCGTGCCATGTCAACATGTGACGTCAATAAGTTACGTCACTCCGGGAGAATTACTTCAAGAGTTTTACCACCAACACTAGCCCAAAATCTCGAAGTCTTGAATGTCGAAGTCTCGAAGTGGAAACAAGATGTCTGATATGAAGATCACTTCGGGTGCATTCTTAACCACTGATCATAATACAGTGGAAGGATAGCATAAGTTGAAATAGTTGAAGAACCGAAGGAGTTGAGGACCGTCGATCTATAGGAGGACACATGTCAACAGATAATGTACTCTGGGTGAAATTCTCTGGGAGCAAGCAAGTATAGAGGAGTTGAATCTCCTAAAGGTCGAAGTCTCAAAGGGAATGAGGACCGTTGAATTGAGGAGGAAACGTGGCAGGAATATGTGGACTCTGGCTAAAAGTGTTCTTGGAAAGTGTGAAGGTTGAGAATTGAAATCGCCGAAGCCCAAAGTAGTGAAGAAGATCTCAACCGTTGATCAAGAAAGGGGACACAGGACTGTTGATCTAGTTGGGAGATAAAATCCTCGAAGTAGAGGTAGAGCTGTCGATTAAGGAGGACAGGTGTCTACAAATCACCAACTCTGGAATATTGTCGTACGGAAGAAACAAGAGTTTGAGAATTGGAAGTTCCGAAGGGAGAAGTCCCAAAGTCCCGATAGTCATCCATCATCGAGAGATTAAATTGTGACTGTTGATTCTAATAAAGTGCTTAAGCACTCATTTGGCCTAACATCTAGTTATCGTCATTGATCATATGGTAAGCAATTTAAAAGGAAGAATATAATACTTCATTGTAGTTGGTAAGCATGTGGTTCTTTAAATCTCAGTCACATGTAATGGTTGGAAAGAAGTGCCTCTACAGAATTCGGTCTTTGTGAAAGTAGCAGAGATTCTGAATCAAGTTAACAAGATGAAATTGATCCATATCTGTGATAAATTTATGAAAATCCTTCAAGGTAAAATAAATAAATAGTAATTATGATCAATTTAATCGAAGATGTGCGATGGTCCAAACAAAGGGACACAGTGGTTCACACTCACTCTATTTTGAAGAATATATAAACGAGAAAGAGTGTTGAGAAGAAAGTGTCTTTGTAGTCTGAATCAGAAGGTATATTAATCAGAGAAGTAGAGAAAGATGCAGTAAAGGCGTGTCTCTGTGGTTCAGATAAGAAGATCAAAATAGAGGCAGAGTTCAAGATGAAGAACTGTTTTTTCTAACATGCCTGTCAATGTCTTATTGAAGATCAAGAATAGAAGAAGACAGAGCAACAGTTATGCAATCCATTATTTGATATAGACGACCTTTATTGGAATACAACAGTTTCATTGAATATTAAATGATAGAATCATGAGAGAAAGAGGTGGAGTTTGATTGCAGATAACCAGAAGACCATACAAGAAGAGGTTGCAGCAGACAAGAATAAAGTAAAACAGTTAATGATTCTTATAATACATGAATATTTGATATTATCTCTGTGTTTTTATGAACATCTTGAACAAAGTACAGTAAAAGAGTTATAAATGTTATAACCTGCATAATGGGAGGAAGGGTGGAGCAAGAGAAAACAAGTCTAAGTTCATAAAGTCAAATATGTTAGGACTTGTGTTAATAGCTACATGAATCAAATTCATGAAGAGAATAAGAGATTGAAATACAATGTAAAATTAAGGGTGGTTGGGTGGTGCAAGGGGAGTTTGGTTCCTGTAGGGGAGTTGGTGCTTTCCTTGTCAGTTGTAGCTGACTAAAAAAGGGGGTCGAAGCCTCCTACCAATTGATGCTGGTGAATAAGGGGAGCAGGTTATTTTTCATCAGTTGTAGCTGACTAAACAGGGGGTCGAAGCCTCCTACCAATTGGTGCTGGTGAATGAGGGTGTGGGTTCATCCTTCCAGTTGTAGTTGGTAAATGGGGTGTGGCAGCATCCCTTCAGTCATAGCTGAAGAAGCTTGGGGAATGTCTCTCCATCAAGTTTTAGCTTGAAAATTGTTTTGTAAAAGAACATTTTATTAATGAGAAAAGAGTTGGTGGTTTTTCCCTATTGGGTTCCATGATAAAATCATGTGTTCATAAGAGTTTGTTGTTCATCATATATTTCTTATTTTAATAATTAATGTGTGCTTAATAAAGATGAGATTAAAAAGAAAAAAGTAGGCAATATTGATTCACTCGCCCCTCTCAGTATTGTTGGATATTCCATCAATTGGTATCTGAGTGAGGTTCCTTTAAGAACAGTCTAACAAACTAAAAGGAAGATCAAATTAAGAACACATGGATGGACAAAATATTTACACTAAGAATGGAACTCTAATACTTGGAAAAGAAGAATACATATTTTGGAGTACAAGAATGGAAAGTCATATGAAGGCATTGGGACTTGATGTATGGAATTTAGTGATCACTGATTACTTCCCACCAAGCAAAGTAAGGACTCCAACTCAAAAGAAAGCCAATAAAAGTAACTCAATGGTAATGAATACAATCCTTGATGGATTACCTGATGATGTCAAAGAAAATATAGGTGAATTTAACTATGCAAAGGAACTTTGGGATAAGATAAAAGGCCTCTACATAGATGAGAATTCAAATGAAGCATTTCAATCAAAACAAAGTTCAGTCTACAACAATTCTAGTGATGAAGATTCTTTTGAAGAATACTCAGACATTGAAGAAGAAGTCAATCTGGAAGATGAGCTTGAAAGTGATTTGGATGAACTCAGAAAATATAAAAAAGGTGTAAACAACTAAAGGATCATCTTAAGACTGTTGAAAAAATCAAGAAAGGGACTGAAGCCCTTGATAAAGTTCTCAGTCTACAAATATTTCCCTTGAACAAATTTGGCCTTGGATGTGACCACGTAGACATGATTAAAGGATCAATTCTTATTACTCAGATTGATGTTGAAGATGGCATGTCTAGGGATGATACCTCCAAAGAATCTTCTCATATTCCCAAGAGGATGTATCAAATCAAAAGAGAAGACTCAACCATAAATAAAGGTAAAGACTCTCCACAATCTTTCGATTGCAATAATGTTGATATTGAATTCTCCCATGCAAGTAAAGAAGAAGATTTAGATACAATAGAAGAATGTTTTGTTAGCATTTATCCCATGAAAGAAGTAGAAGAACTATCTAAGGCCAAATAGAAAGTTGATTGGAGTCTTTATGAATACCACTATGACCATGATTATTCAGACTATAGTTTTCTTCATGACTATGCTAAAGAATTTCTTGAAAAGAGTCAAAATCATATCATGGTAATAAAGGAAATGCTCATAGACAATGAGAAAATCATATATGAGAATTATATTCAACTAGAATAAAAAGAAGAGGAGATTGAGAAATTGAAGAATGAAATCATTCAAGCAAATAAACAAAAGAAGGAAGATGAAGAACTTTGCAGAAACCTTGTAGATATAAAAGAACTAAGAGAAAGAAATGTCAATCTAAAAACCCAACTTGAAGAGGCCAAAAGAATAGAGGAGGTAGTGAGGAACCAGTTGAGAAAAAGGGTAGAATCATGTCATAAGATGGAAGCAAAAGTTGTGAATCTTAGAAAGAAGGTTGAGAATTCAAACACCCAATTCAAGTTCTTGAATAACTATATGATCTTAGATGAGATCTTGGATAGTAATAAATCACCAAATGACAAAACCGATCTTGAATACAATAAGGAAGAAATTAGTAATCCCAAGAAACCTCGTGCAATTCTTTCTTTTATAAAAATGGAAGCAAGTATGATGCAGGTTCTTCATGTTCAAAGAATGAAAGAAACATTACATCATTTAGAAGATCAGATCAAGGAAGACATCATGAAGCTACTCATACACCTCAAAGTGAGTTTAGAAGAAAGACACCTTCATGGATGAATCAAAGGAAGTATGAGGGTGTTTTTAATGTTTTTTTTTTTTTTTTGTAATGAGTATGGTCATAAGTCCTTGGATTGTGGGAATCATGGAAGAAAAAAAATTGGTAGGTTCAACAAAAATATAAGATGTTGGAACTACAATCTTGTTGGACATATTGCTACACATTTCTACAGTATGAGATGCTACAGTTGTGATGGATATGGCCACAAATCCCATGATTGCTGGAACTCAAAAAAACAGTCAAAAATACATGCTTCACACAAAATGACAAGAAGAGTAAATAAGACATGGAAAATAAAATCTGAAGTACCAAACAAGAAGATGATGAATATATTGCTCCTAAAATTGATGAAGTTTATAATAGGAGTTTTGTGGGTGAAACTTCTAATAAGGAATATTCTCAAGAAAAGGATAAAGAAGCTTCAGGTGCACATAATAATGGCGTTGATGATGAATCTCCAATAGTAGAACGATAAGAATATTTGAGTAATAATTATCTCAGAAATCTTTCTATCCTATTTTAATGGTACACTGAAACTCATTCTCAAAAAAAAAGGAGAAATCTTTGTCCAGAAAGATGCAAAGACAATGCTCAATGAAGCAAAACTATCTGATGAATATTCGAGGGAAGTTGTAAGCACAGAAGTATACATATTGAACAAAGGTCAACTCAAGACTGATAGTAATAAAACTCCTTATGAACCCTGGTTTGGAAGTAAGTGCTACATCAATAGGAGTGATGCGAATTTTGAAAATGTGATGCTAGATATGATGAAGGTATCTTTCCTGGATATGCTTCTACCAAGAAAGAATACATATGATACAATCTTAGGTTACATAAGATTGTTGAGATTGCATATGTCAAGGTGAATGATATAAAAAAAATCGGTATACTAGTTAGAGATTGATGAGAATAGATGGAAAGAACCGAGGGTTGTTTGAATAATATGACCTACAGTTGCGTTGTGTTCAGTAAGACAACAGTATCCACAACAACAACGTTATGATGTACAAAATGATATGCATGACATCATGTAGATATAACAAGAGGAAAGACCTTGTCAGGCAGAGCTACCCTTTTTAGAAACAAAGGGGGAGAACTGTTTGAGGTAGAGAGAGAAGACTGACAGTGGGAGTTATTCAGTTATGGAAGGCAGAGAATAATTGCAGGGGGAGTTACCAAAGTTCAAATATTTATCAGTAGCATATAAACAGACATATCATAGGAGGAGAAACCCTTTTCCATTGATTTCAAAGGGAGAGAGTAACTTCAAATGAGAGAAGAATCATCACAAGGGGAGACTATGTATAAGTTGGTGTGTTACCATCAATGACAAAGGGGGAGATTGTTGGACATATTGTCATTGATGTCAACAGTCGATGTCATTGATGTGATGATAAGTTGGTATGACAAATTTTCATTGATGTCAACATTCATAATAAGCAAAGCAACAAGGTTAATATCAGGAAGAAAAGTATACTAAGAATTGACAAAAGAACATCACCGTAAGGCTGAAGAAATTCGTGATTATTGTTGATCACTATGATAAAATCTCAGGAGGGTTAGAAAACACATATATCAAAGCTCATAAAATATGACGCATTGGAACTCAGTAGGTATGGCATGATAAAACTCAGATCAAATCAAGAGCATCATATTTGCAAGCCAGATCAATGGTAGGGATGAATTGCAGGGAGCGAAATCATAATTAAACTACTCACTAGTTACAATCCCGCAATATGTCTAGATCATCAGATCTCATAGCTTCAAATATATATGACTATGGTTGATCCAACAAACAATGAGTTTAAGTCAGATTAATTCATGATTGTCGGATGCGCAATTGCCAGAACAACGACAGGGATGGATTGCAGATATCGAAAGGAGAATTAAATATCACGCTAGTTCTAATCCCACAATTAGTCAGGACCTTCCGATCTTATAACTTTTAATATCGATGATTGTGGTTGAATCAACTATAGTGCACAACTTCAAATTGTGGAGTTTTGTGTGTCGAGTTAAATTACTCGCAAGTTATGGTTCCACAATCATCGTCAACAGTTGATCTGCTTCTAGTGTCTTCATGACCATTGGATCACATTTTAGTGGAAAGACAAGATAATATGAAAGGGTTTAGAATTTGATTATCCGAATACCCGTCAGTCATCGGATCAAACCCAAATTCCCGTCAGTCATCGAATCATTTCAAGTGGAAGGATAGGATAAGCGAGATAAGATCTGAGATCTCATTTATGCGAATATCCATCATTCATTGGATCATTCTAAGTGGGAGGACAGGATAAGCTAGAAGAGTAGCACCATAGATGGATCCAGTCGTTGATCAAAAATCCTGATCAAATGAACATCGTTTACTTTAGATCTAAATATGTGAGGAGGTTACGCTCCGTTAGTTTGAAATTTGAAATCTCTGAAGCCTAGAGATTTAGAGAGCCGAAATAAAATCTTGACCACCGGTTCATATGAAGTAAGCCTCAACCAACCTATTTGAGAGGACATGTGGAAGACCACATCAGCAAGGATGTGTGGGACATCTACCTTAGCAAACTAGGTCAACAAAGACATATGGAAGATCACATCAATAGACCATGCCAGCAAGGAAGTGCGGGATATCTACATCAGTAGACCACATCATCAAGGACATTTGAAAAACCACATTGATAGACCACCTCATCAAGGACACGTGGAATACTATGTTAGCAAGTACACATGGCATAATCAAATGATGGCATGTGTCAAGAGGAAATTGTCTCGTGTCATGTCAACATGTGACATCAATAAGTTACGTCACTTCGGGAGAATTGCTTCAGTAGTTTTACCACCAGCACTAGCCCAAAGTCTTGAAGTCCTGAATGCCAAAGTCTCGAAGTGGACACGAGACGTCCGATCTGAAGATCACTTTGGGTGAATTATTAATCGCTGATCATAATACAGTGGAAGGATAGCGTAAGTTGAAATAGTTGAAGAGCCGAAGGAGCTGAGGACTATCGATCTGTAAGAGGACACAAGTCAACAAATCGTATACTCCAAGTGAAACTCTCAAGAGCAGGAAAGTGTAGAGGAGTTGAATCTCCTGAAGGCCAAAGTCTTGAAGTGAACGAGGACCATTTATTTGAGGAGGACACATGGAAAGAATCTGTGGACTTCGACTAAAATCATTATTGGAGAGTGTGAAGGTTGAGAATTGAAATCACCGAAGCCCAGAGTAGCGAAGTAGATCTCGACCGTTGATAGAGAAAGGGGACACAATACCATTGATCTAGTTGAGAGGTAAAATCCTTGAAGTAGAGGCAGAGTCATCGATTAATGAGGATATGTGTTTGGAGAACACCAACTCCGGAAGATTTTCGTACGAAAGAAACGAGAGTTTGAGAATTGAAAGTTCTGAAGGGTGAAGTCCTGACAGTCATCCATCATCGAGAGATTAAATCATGACCATTGATTCTAATAAAGTACTCAACCGCTCATTTGGCCTAGCATTTGGTTATCGTCATTGGTCATATGGTAAGTGATTTAAAAGGATTAATATAATACGTCGTTGTAGTTGGTAAGCACATGGTTCTGTAAATATCAGTCAAATGTAATGGTTTGAGGGAAGCGCCTCGGCAAAATTTGGTCTCTATGAAAGTAGAGGAGATTCGGGATCGATTTAACAAGATGAAATTGATCCATATTTGTGATCAATTTATGAAAAGCCTTCACAGTAAAATAAATAAATAGTAATCATGATCAAGTTAATCAAAGAGGTGCGGTGGTCCAAATAAAGGGACACAGTGGTTCACACTCACTCTATTTTGAAGAATATATAAACGAGTGGCAAGAAGAAAGTGTCTATGTAGTCTGAATCAGAAGATATATTAAACAAATAAGCAGAGAAAGATGCAGTAAATATGTGTCTCTATGGTTCAGATAAGAAGATCAAGATAGAAGCAGATTTCAATATGAAGAATTGTTTGTTCTAACATGCATGTCAATGTCTTATTGAAGATCAAGAACAGAAGAAGACAGAGTAGTAGTTATGCAATCCAGTATTTGATATAGAAGACATTTATTGGAATACAAAAGTTTCATTGAATATTAAATGATAGAAGCCTAAGAGAAAGAGGTGGAGTTTGACTGTAGATAACCAGAAGACCATACAAGAAGAGGTTGCAACAAACAAGTAGAAAGTACAATAGTTAATGATTCTTATAAGACTTGAATATTTGATAGTATATCTATGTGTTTATGAACATCTTGAACAGAGTACAGTAAAAGAGTTATAAATGTTATAACCTTCATAATGGGAGGAAGGGTGGAGCAAGAAAAAACAAGTCGAAGTTCAAAAAGTCAAATTTGATAGGAATTGTGTTAATAGTTGCATGAATCAAATTCATGAAGAGAATAAGAGATTGAATTATAGTGTAAAATTAAGGGTGGTTGGGTGGTGCAAGGGAAGGTTTGTTCCTACAGGGGAGTTGGTGCTTTCCTTGTCATTTGTAGCTAACTAAACAAGGGGGTCAAATCCTCATACCAGTTGGTGCTAGTGAATAAGGGGAGTAGGTTCTTCCTTGTCAGTTGTAGCTGACTAAACTGGGGGTCGAAGCCTCCTACCAGTTGGTTTTGGTGAATGAGGGTGTGGGTGCATCCTTCTATTTGTATCTAGTAAATGGGGTGTGGCAGCATCCCTTCAATTTTAGTTGAAGAAACTTGGGGAATGTCTCCCCATCAAGTTGTATCTTGAACACAGTTTTGTAAAAGAACATTTTATTAATGAGAAAAAAGTTGGTGGTTTTTCCCTGTTGGGTTCCACGATAAAATCTTGTGTTCATAAGAGTTTGTTGTTCATCATATATTTATTAATTGAATAATTAATGTGTGCTTAATATAAGATGAGATTAAAAAGAAAAAAGTAGGACCCCTGTCAATGTTTTTGGATATTCCATTAGTTATCTGAACATGTCAGAGATACTTCCATCACTTATGACAGTCAACTCACAGTAAAAATTTGTGTATTAACAAATTCTGTATCACCAATGCAAAGAACGAATACCTCTCTCAATGATTGTATGAATAATAAGAAGAGTAAATTAGTCACTCATTAAACATGAGTACACAAAGGAAAACAAGAAATGTTAAAGGAAAATCTGATCTTTATTGATATGGAATCACAAGTCTAAAAAATACAGAGAAAGAAAAATACACAATGATAACCAATTATGAATTCCTCTTGGTTGAAAGACCCCTCTCACCTAGCTCCTCTAACCCCCAATCAGACTTACAATAGACTTTTGTATGTCTTACCCTATCAATGACAGCACTATCATTTGAATAATCCTCCTATCATAGGATTCTTGTGCCCTCAAAATGGAGAGGCGACATGTGGATCACATAAAATAACTAAAAATCTAAAAACTAGGGTAATGTTGACCACGCCCCCAATATTTCTTTATGTTGATGAACTGTCCCTTTTAAGCACTTCTACCTTTGACATATGGCCCTCCATCTTATAACTGATCTTCTAGAAATTGGAAAAGATCCATATTGACACTTGGCAACCACTGATCCTTTGAACCCTCTAGAATGGAAATTTGTAGCACATTCTACAGTGCCTTTCAAGACTAAGGCTTTATTTCAAATATTTACAGTCTTACTTGCAATCAATGAACTTATTATTACTGGGTGATTACATAATGATGTAGGATATCTCTATAGGTGATGATATCATCATTTTATGACCACATCTTTAGCAAAAAATATGCATTGCTTTCTCAGAACAAATTTTTCAAACACCATTGTAATGCATACAATCACAAAGACAAAATTAGTATAAGTTCTTGAAAAAATGATTCTTCATCTAATTATCTGAAGATGGAAGAATACCCTGAAGATATATAACAAATAATCATGTGTTGATGAATGAAAATTCCCACCTTATCACTTTGACCGGTGCTCAACAAAGCTGCAAAAACGAAATTCCAAGGAACTGTGTTTTCTTGAATACAGTCTGAGAGGTGAATAAAAACATCCATGTGATTGCAATTAAAACCAAAACACCAATGTTATTCTATAATTAAATCTGCAGATGTGCATATTTACTTGCACTCTTTATTTTTACTGCAACATCTACATCAAATTTATCCCATTTATCTCAAAAATAATCGTGTGTGTGACTTACAGCTATTGAACCTTTGTAGAAATGAAGTTTCTCATCATGGAGATGAATGATAATAGTGCAAACAAAGTTTAAGAAGTCACTATTGTGTGATAGAACATCAAGTTTTTTCTTCCACCTACCTAAATATTCTTCTAGCCATAGAACAACCCTAAGATTGAGATGGTTAGTAGGATCATCCAATAACAGGAGGGTCGGTTGAACCAACAAATATCTTGGAAAAGAGATCCTCATACACCAACCTCCATTGAAAGTTTTTATGGGGTGGCCCTAAATAGATTGTGTGAACCCCAAACCATCCAAGATTTTTGAGGCTTATGCCTCTGTCGCATCATACCTAATCTATGTATTATGAGAAAATTCCCCTCTACCTCTAGACCTCCTTGAATTATATGAACACTACATGATTATGCAGAAACTCCAAAGACACTTACACTAGAACTTGTAACCCTTCTAATAACTTCAAGTGATCCCTGGAAGCCATGGAAGTGATCAAAAGTGACATGCATAACATGCCTAGAATTTGTCGACTAGTTGATCTCCATTAAATAGGAATCATCTCAGGTTACTCTACAGGAAACAATAGACTTCCTTAAGGGTGCTAAGACGAGGGTGACAACAGATAACCATCATGATCAAACCCTTCATCCCAAACTATTCCACCTAGCTGGATCTGGAAATTGGCTTCTCAAGGTTGTGTTTTGTTGTGACTATTTGTGATGCATCATAAACATGATTATATGCCACTTGATGAACAAGACCCAAAACTAGAACCTGTATCATTAAAACAACACCTCTTTCACCTTCCTATTCATTCCATATGAGTGGTGCCTTAACTCTGGCATTTGGCAATTGACACCTGAACTCAACACTTCACACCTTCATTCTTGATGTGTAATGGAAAAACTCTCGACCTTCGGAATTGAATGTGTTTTATCTAATGATGATACATGGAGCATCGATATTATGATAGAAAACTTCCAAACCCTGCAACTTGACACCATATGCCTTAAACCCTGCATCTATCAATTGTTTGCATTGACAACTCTATGTTTTTTTATATTTACCATATGGGACATATCCTGCATAAATCGAAGAAATAACATATATCATTTTTAAATACGCCAATACTTCTATAGATATTCATTGAGTTATGCACAAGGTATGATTTCATGGGCTTGGAACTTGTGTGTATTGTCTATCTCAAACAAAAAAACTCCACGATGCACAGGGTTGTTAGGATTTAAACCTCAACACTTGGTCTATCAATGCATTTTTCAAAGCCCGTGTGGGATCTTCTCATGACACTTGGTGAAAATGTTGTCGAACAGGGCATCAGGCATGGACCTCTCCAATCAGCAATTGGTTGTTGTGCTCTATGTTTTATTTATATATGCAGGGAGGATATCCCACATTTATAGGGATACATAAAACATTTTATTTTATAAATGACAACGGTCTTAATGTATTTTGACGTGTTGTGCACAAAGGAATCCTTGTAGGCTCCTCCTCCTTAAGGGCTTGGAGTTTTTCACTGGGATTTGTGTTATGTGTTGGTGTAGGTGCTTGGCTCGACTATTGTGGGCTCAAACAATTGGATATTGGGCCTGTGGGCCCAATATTTTTTGGTCAAAATAATAAGCCCGATAAAATCTTTAAAATCCAATATGAACCTATAATTTTTCACAAGTAAAATGTTGTTCAAGTCCCCCACTTTTTTTAATATTTTAAAACATAATAATGATATTAATGGGGTTTTGACAATAAAAACAAATGCACACCCATGTGAAGAAATTAAGTTCTGAAGAGTATATAAATTCTTAACGAGGTATGTTGTTTTGGAAGACTATGATAGGAGCTCTGACACCTATAATGCAGACCAAGACAAGGATTGTGGGATTTGGTGAAAAATTGATAATAAGAGATAATGAAGGATTAATGAAAGAATATGGAGGATATGGGTACAACAAAATACCCTAGGATTTTGAAAATCTAGCACAAAATTTGGAGAAGAACGTTAAATTTTAATGGTGCACATTTGAGTACTAACACTCACTCCAACTGGGATGGAGGCCTCCCTGTGAGGATCCAAGTACCTAGAAGTTCCAGATGCCTATTCTAGTTTCCTTATCCATTGTGCTATGGATTCATCTATGAAAACAACCTATGTTACCACCACTTATTCAAGAAAAACTGAAAGACCCGCTACAAACTAAAGGAAAGAAAATCTTGGGAAGCGAGCTTATTACCTATTCTACCCTACCCTAACCAAATTTTCAAATTGGTCAAGTAAATGAAGATTTCCACAGCAACCATTCACATAATTTTAAAACTGAAATAATCCCATCTATGTCATTGATCAATGAATAATAACAAAAATATAGAAGTAGTGACATAAACTCCTTTAGAAAACTATACTCACCCATGAATATCGGTGAAATAATGTAATCTGAAATTTTCATAAAATATGAAACATATGACTCCATATAAGCTACAACTGGATCCGTGAAACCAAGATCAAAAGCATTCTGATCCACAGAAAATAAACAATCATCCATGAATGCCTCTCTACCTACAAATAGATAACCTTCTTGTTCCCTTGTGAGAAACTCTTGATCATCAAAAATGGCAGTCTCTTCATTTTCAACATGATGATCACAAGATAATGGTATAACATGTTTTAAATCACACTGATAATGATCATCTAGGAACATATAATTATCTATGAAATCATAAGTTACTATATGCTCAACATGTTTTTTAAATTTATCATAAGCTTTACATGCATCTGTGTCCATAGAAAAATCTACAAATACTGAAGAATCTTGATCCAAAAGTAAAACATACTCACAGTCTTGTTGTTCCTCTTATGCATGCAGATTTTCAAAATATGTTTGATCTTGATATGTTTGATTTTTCAAAGTCGCGATAGGAGAAACTCCAAGTCGCCACGCATCCTCTTGATCCAACGGTCCTTGATTAAATCGCGATCTCACATCTCGTTGTTCCTTTGACTTTCCATTCAGCGAGATGACGATCTCTCGCCACGTGTGATTCCCCGTGCAAATCCAACGGTCCTCCTGTGATCCAGATCCGACAGTTTTCCTTCTCTCGCTACCTCGCAACCTCGCGACTTGGAGTACCCAATGTTTGGACTCTCAACCTGCGAAATCCCGAGTTCGCGAGATCTCTTGATCTCTTGCCACCTGTCCCCCCAGATGGATAGCTATAAATCTCTCGCCACTTCGTCGCCTCGCGTCCTCACGCCTCACGACTTTGAACACCCAATATTTGAGCTTTCACCCTGTGAACTCTCGAGTTCATGAGATCTCTATGATATCTACCATGTGTCCTTCATATATGGACGGTCCTGATCTTCTCGCCACTTCACTACTTCGCAACCACGTGCCTCGCGACCTTTAACACCAAATCCTTGGCTCTTCCACTCATGAGCTTCCGAGTTCGTCCAGATCTAACACCTGAGATCTATCCTTCTCTTCAACGTGTGCTCTCCTTGTTTTTATTCAAATCTGACGGCCCTCATGCTGTCGGGAATTTTGGATGGGATCCAACGATCAGCGACGCTTCTCCTCAAAGTTTACGCATCCTTCTTACTTGGAAGAATTTTGACTCTACACTAATTCCTCTTGATCCTACGTTGTTCCTATTTGTCCATCGATGCACATTCTGATCCTGCCATCTTCATTGTTGTACTTTCCATCAATGACAAGCATACGCTATCAGTTAAACATTTGCCAATAATATCGACATGGCTGCAGGAGATTGTGCCAAGTCATCGACCAGACTGTAATTGTGTGTCGCCCTAGCTTAAGGGTTGTTGACATTCCATCATAATGGGATGCGAGGAATATGAATTGGTTGTTCAGTGTGGAATCATCAAAGGTTGTCCGACTGTAGCTGGAGTTTCTTTCGAAGTGGTGGGAGTGGGTTCAAGGGGTGCAATGTATTGACAACTATGCATTTGTAGAAGAATTGTTTCTTCGCTAGTGAGGAGGACATTGCAATCCACCGGATTCCTAGGGTTTTGATAATGTCCCATCTGTGGTGGGGTAGGATGCAACTCCTACTGGGTATTCATCACACCTTAGTGTGGAATAGGGTTTTGCAACACAGTTGGGGGTGGTTGTTTCAAATATTGTTGTGGGGCCTACTAAGGGGCAGATGGCGCTAGGGGATGTGGCGCATTCATGGAATATTTCATCCATTTGAAGCCAAAAATTTAGGGGCAATGGTTAGTATAATGACCATGATCACCACAAAGAGCAGAAGGGAAGTTCAGTTGGAGGTTGTTTTTTTGTTCCTCCCTTGCATAGATGATTTTAGGGGCTAAATTTCGTAAATGGGCTAATTTTCCATGTTTTTTCCCAAAACAATATTTGTTAATTTCCATTTTTTCTAAAAACAATTCACCCAAATTCCATAGAATAGAATTATTTTACCTTAAAAATCGCCAAAATTTTATAGAAACTATATAAATTCCTTACAAATTTGAATATTTTTACAAAATTATCGCCAAACATTCTACATTTTGCATATTAAGGAGTAGTAAGATTAGCCCATGTTTCTACATTTTAATATAAATTTTCATCCTTAAAATCATCCCTGTTCCCTTGGCGTTTTTTGTTATTTCCCCCTTGGGGGTTCTAGTTACCCTAGTTCTAGTTTCCCCCAATAGGTTGGTTTTGTTGGGGGTTATTTCCCCCCTGGTCCTCAGTTATTATTGTTTCAGTTTTTTCCTTTCTTTTTGGCATTATTCGGCTGATGGGATAGATTTTCCGTATTCAATTGTTCAAATTTTTGAAATTGTTGAATGGGAGAGGGTTGAAAAAAGTTAACCCCGTCATGTGGTTGTCCTTGTGGAGGAGCAATGAGCAATGGGCTATGGAGGACCAAGAAATGGAAAATATGAATTATTTTGTGGCAATGATCTGTAGGGTACATAGGAAGGTGTAGCGCTTTCACTAGTGCTTAGGGTGTAGGCTGAGGTAGAGGGGGTACCAGAACTTGGTTGAACAGTCGGGTGCATCATGGGTGTCGGGGAGGGTCCACTCATGGGTGGAGGGAGAAAAATAGGGTATGGTTGCTGACAAGGGGGGGGGGAGGATGATAAGGGGGTCCTCCATACATCAGTGGATATTTGGGTGTATCATATAGGTGGTGGTTGGATGTATGGATTGTGGTGTGTTGTGGTTCCAATCAATCCATCCATTGATTGATACATCCCAAGTTTGTCTTGGCCAAATGGTACGGGTCTCAGGACATCAGGTAGTACTGTGTATAAGTATCCTGACTGTGCATAAATGAGGTCATACTGTTGAGCCTTGTTGATGGTTGCCTCTTCTATTTGGGGGAAGGTGGAGGCCACATCTTTGGGAAGTAGAGGGATGAGTGATCTAAGAAACCAATCGAGGCATTATTATTTGGTGGTTTCTTCTTTGCATAAACTACGTCACCAATTCCATTCACGAATGTGGTCAGCGATATGTGTGGTTGAGGTCTGTTTAAACTCAGAGAGTAATTCAAGACCATTGTCATGACAAACTGGTAGTTGAAATAAGGTCAAAAAAAATTTGGCCAAGGATTCAAAAGTCACGTGGGACTCTAATTTTTCGTCTGCATACCATTTAGCTGATGGACCTATGAGTGTGTGCTAAAATAAACTTAAATAAATAGATTTGTCTATGATGTTGTTTGAATAGCACCATAAGTGGAAGGTCATGATATGGTTGGCAGGATATTCTCCCACCTTTCCTTCAAACTTGGGAATGTTTGAAGGTAGTTTGGTAGGCATAGCGGGCCATGTGGGGTCATGCAATATAGAGTCATTTATGAGTTTACTCAAATCAGGTATGTTGAGGGATGTCAAATATGGCATGTGGAGTGGTGGAAGAGGATTAGTTCTAGCCATGGTATGAGCAGGTTGTGTACCTGACCCTTGAGGGGGGTTGGGTGGGGTTGTACTTCCCCCTTGAGAAGAAGTTTTCCCCTCACTTCCTTATAAAGGAGAGCTAGTGGATGGTTGTCCTTGGGAATTAGACCCAAGTAAAGTGGAACCAAGAAAAGTTAATCCCAAGATAGTGGATAGTGGCACTCATAGGGGTGTGAGAGGGTTGAGCTGGTGAGTTGGCGAGACTAGGAACTCCTTCTAGAATAGGAGGGAGATTTTGCAAGCATCTAGACCGATGGGGATTATATGGGTCCCCTATGATGTTCGTCTGGCAAAGTGAATGTGTGAAAATGGTGATGAGAGCAATAAATGAACAAGAGACTTTTATATCTTGGACCTTCACAATATATCTCACAATCGCATGTAATCACAAGAGAATCATACATAAATCAATTGAAAAGAAGCATATATGTGGGTAGGTGGATTTTTTCCACGTGGGAGAACAAAGAAAAAAAATGCTCGTGTCCTAAAAAGACATAACATCCTTCCTCTCAAATAACACTGGACCTTCCAATAGCACTCATCAGTGGGGTCTGAAGCCACCGAAAGAGGAACTAGTGAAGGATGAAATAATCCTTTATAATGAGGGGTAGAAGGTGCATATCCCGAAAGAGATGGTGATATTTTCCAATAGTCACACAAAATCTAATCAAGGTGAAATTGCAGCCCACAATTGCCACCTGGGTAGATGTCCTAAAATTTGGCCACTAGGTACCTCATTCAAAGTGGGGAATTTAGATTTTCAGCCTCAGAAATGGGTCATGGGATGGATCCCTTCCAAGACCTTGGCCTTCGACCCTTCACGGGTATCTCCCTGCCTTATGGTGTTAGGAACACTTGACTTGGAGGATTTTAAAGTTCCCTATTTGTCAACTTCTAATGTTTGAATATGTGAGAACCAAATAATGGAGAGTTATTTAGATGTTTGTCCCCGATATCCTACCTAGACTAAAAAAAAATTCTTTTGGCACCTCCTATGGAGGAAAACTTAGTGAGGTTTTAGAAAACTTTTAGATTTGGTTGTTTGAGATATTAGGGGTGTGAACCAATCTCGTTTGAATTAAGTGGGAGTGGATAATTCCTTCAAGAAATAGTGGGATGTTTTGGAATCCCTTTGGAGGAAACCTACATCAACCTCCACAATTCGAGATGAAATTATATGAGTGAGTAGTGACTTTGTGTGTGAGCAAGTGATAAAATGTGCCAAATTTTTAATAAGTTAGGTGTCACCTTGCAACATGTGAACTCCATGTGGTCCTTACAAATCTTCATTACCTATCTTACTAGATGTCATTGGTACAACCTTGTGGAATTGTAAATTACATAAAGAACTAGAATGTGGACATATGGGTCCTTACCAATCCTTTAAACTCCCTAATGTGATTTAATCTAAGAAATATTTTGAAAAAATATCCTAGATTGTAAGCATGTGGGAATGTATGGGCCTATAACAATAATATTTAAACTCCCCTAGTGATGTAAACTAACAAAGTATTTTCAAAAAACTATCCTAACTTTGCAATATGTGGACATGTATGGGCCCTTACAAATTTAAGATGTTTTGAAAAAGAAACTAAGAGGATCCTTGGGGGGACTTTGTCCTCTCCTAAAGAATTTTTTAAGGGAGCTGAAATATCCCCTTAATCACTTTTCTGATTCTCAATATCACTCTATGGTGCGAGAGAAGAGCATACTCAATGATTAAAGTTTAATTTATGGTCCCAATGCAAGTGTTTTTATATGTGATAGTAAATGATCTCAACTTAACATTTACAATCAAAACAAGCCATCCATGTGGAAAATAAAAGAAAAAGAGGAGAAAATGGTTCTTTTTAACCCCCTAAGTGCCTATGTTTTGACTAACTATTCATGTGGAGAAGGAATATAAGTGTGGTGCATTTACAAATTGCATAAAAGCAACATTTTGAAGGTTAGGGGCCTTCAAAAATCACAAAAAATGCTTACAATTTCAAGACTTTGGACAGATGCGCGGATTATAGTTTAGAAAGAGGTGTAGTGGGTGCATGATGCACAATGAACAGAAAACCTTTGGGTGCACTATGTGCATAATGTATAGAGAAAAAAAATGTTGTGGGCGCACAATACTTGGAATGCGTGTATGTGGGCCGAAATACCCACACATGTTTTGATACGCGTAAGGGGAGGGATTTGTAAGTGAAATTCTCCTCTTCCAACTCCAAACTTAGCTCTTTGTAGGCAAGGATAGGCTAGTTATGATCCCTTCAAGGAAAATGGATCAAAAATAAGTGCTCAAATAACCCAAATAGGGAGGAAATTGATACATTATCTCTAGTATGGTCACCAATCTGTTGTGTCATTTTCATCACTCCAATGAGCAATAGAAGGGAACTTGCAAGTCTAGTTGGGCCTGCTAGACAGAACATAGGTTAGTATATGAATCAAATGAATCAATCACATGAAATAAACAAACAACTAAGATAACAACAACTAAAGGAATAAAATTTAAATGCATGAGGAAATTAGAACCGAAATTAATCAAACAATTGACCAATAATCATGCCATCAATGGAGAAGTATATTAATGGGAAAACACCATAGATAAAGGGGGACTTATGGATCCCATCTTCCTCCTTGGGAGGGATCTTGAATCCCCTATGTGAGATCTCTTCTTACAAATGGTAAACTAGAAAGAAAATGTTGAAGAAATCCAATCTTATTCCCTCAACATGTGAGGTGAATATCTTAATGAGATGATGCTAGTATGCTCCCAGAAGAAAAGAGGTTTCTTGTAGGATAATAGAGGCACAATGAGATTCTTGAATTAATAGTGCACCCATGGCCTCTTTTTATAGCAATTCTTTGAGTAAATATACAACTGGTCTTTAGTGTGAACAAGGGGCCCTTTAGGGCACCCTTAGGTCTTTGGCCAGCCCCCCATTTGGATTCATCTCAGATTTGAGGGTCAAATCAAGTTGGGAGCTGGCCCAAAAGTGGGTGAGGGGCCAACAAGAACCATAAATGCATCGTTCACAGGAGTGTGCAACTTTTCTCATACACAGTCGCACATCAGGCGCATGTGCACTTTTATCGTGTTTTTTGCTTGCACACGTGCACACGCTTCCTTTAGTGTTTCAATGCATATCAATTTATTGATCAGTTGTATAGTTTGTGCCTTTTGGAAATGCATTTTTGGGGATGCAGGTAAACTAATAGGTGTTTGGAGATGCTGGATTCTTGTAACCATTTGCGGATGAAATTTCAGTGATAACAATTTATATTGACAACTCTGCACTTTTTTAAATTCACCATATGGGACAAATCTCGCATAAATCGGGGAAATAACATATATAATTTTTAAATACACCAATACTCCTATATATATTCAATCAGTTATGTACAAGGTATGATCTTATGGGCTTGGTGCTCCTATGTATTGTCTATCTCGAGCAGAAAAAAAATCCATGATGCACAAGGTTGTTAGCATTTAAACCTCAACACTTGGTGTATCAATGCATTGTGCAAAGCCCGTGTGGGATCTTCCCATGACACTTGGTGAAAATGTTGTTGAACAGGGCATCATGCATGGACCTATCCAATCAGAAGTTGGATGTTATTCTCTGTGTTTTATTTATATGAAGGGAGGATATCCCACATTTATAGGGAGAAAGAAAATGTTTTCTTTTATAAATGACAACGGGCTTAATTTGTTTCAATGCATTGTGCACAAAGGAATCCTTGTAGGCTCCTCCTCCTCGAGGGCTTGGATATTGGCGTTGGGATTTGTGTTATGTGTTGGTGTAGGTGCTTGGCTTGACAACTATGGTCTCATATAATCGAAGATTGGGCATGTGGGACCAATATCTTTTGGTAAAAATAATAAGCCTGAGAAAATATTAAATAGCCAAAATGAACCTTTCCTTTTTCACAAGTAAAATTTTATTCAAGTCCTCCCCTTTTTTTAATATTTGAAAACATAATAATGGTATTAATGGGGTTTTGACAATAAAAAAAAATGCACACCCATATGAAGAAATTAAGTTATTAACGAGGTATGTTGTTTTGGAAGACTATGATAGGCGATCTGACACCTATAATGCATACCAGGACTAGGATTGCAACATTTGGTGAAAAAATAATAATAAGAGCTAATAAAGGATTAATGAAAGAATATGGAGGATATGGGAACGGGAAAATACCCTAGGATTTTGCAAATATAGCACAAAATTTGGAGAAGAACTTTAAATTTCAATGGTGTGCATTTGAGTGCTAACAGAACGTCCTCCCTTTTCTTCGGTGCAATCCTTTGGTATCCCTCTACCCTTGGCTGGGGTCACGACATCCATCTAGTGGGATTTTATCCCCATGGAGGTCTGAACTAATCATCTCCCCATATGTACCTGTCTATCGGGCATGGTCCTACAACAACAACAAGTACGCCCTCCATGGGCTCATAAGTCACAGGGATCATATCAATGTCAATCACGTCTAATAATCAAGTTACCCAAACATGTGCATAAAACCCCCCTTTACCTAGAAAAATTCTCAAAGACATTATGTTATTTAACAAGCCAGGTTTGGAGAGGGTCTCAGGATTTCCTATTGATCTAATCCTCCTCAGGTGTGGGGTGTTTCCAGGTGAATACCAATCTAGGTCATGTAAATTCATGAGATGGTGTAGGGGATGTTTGGGCAAGGGGTGTAGTGATAACAGGGAAATGTAGGTCTTACCTATGGGTGCCTCTATAGAGGGCGAGTTGTAACTTTTCATGGATGAAATTGTTTCCTATCCCATTCAATGCCTTGCTACTCTTTTTCTTATTTCTTTTTTCTTTCAAGATAATAGTTGGAGGACATTGTCTGGTGTGGTGACCAATGGTGACAGTGTTACCCACAAGAATTTCACGTAAATGAGAAGGATGGATCGTGATTAAACCCCCTTTCTCTTGGATATACCACCAAGAGACACTACCCTGGTTTGGTGACCAAATAAATAGTAGTTTCATACCACTACATGCACATGAACCTAATAGGTTGACTCATGATGAGACCTCTTATCCACCAACTAGGCCTTGAGTTTTATTTTATTTTACAGGTCCCCTTTTCTTGTTGAGAAGCCCTTTATTGATTTCTCTAGAATCCTTGGGCAAATCATCTCAAGGTTTCATCTTGGATTTAAACTTTTGCTATCTACTTTTACCCTCTGGTCCTTTAGCCCCTTCTTCCCACAAGGCAAGGTACAACCCTTACTAGCTTGGCAAACCCAATGCTCGAACCAATGTAGAGGAAAGATGAGAGGGATAATAATGAAAAGTGGTAAGTATGGAAGGAATGGACAATGACCTTTCATAGACCCACCCAGTGGTAACTCATCCCTAAGGGAACCGACTTACTAGGGAACTTTGTCATCCCCCCCCAGGTATGGACAAGTCAAAGGGAATAATTTCCAAGAAAACGTCATGAAACAAAAGAGAATTCAATGCACATATTCAAATGTTTTGATAATTAGAGTGACACATACCATGATACCTAGACTCATTACCTCATGGAGAAAGACCCACTGCTACTTCAGAACCAGGTCGATGGGATGGATGTTGATGTTGTTGATAGATGGGAGGAATTTAAGAAAATATGGGTCCTCTAGGGCCAAGCTCAAGTCATATGGCTCTCATTACTCCATGTCTAAGACTTGTGGGCCTCAAGACATAATCTCCTTAGTTATCCCCAGAATAGGGGATAACATGCCTCATTCATCCACAAGAGTGTAATAATCAGTGCCTTTTAGGGCTTATAGAGTCAATAATAGTAACAATATCACTTGGGAAATAAAATAATGATAATTCTTAGCTAAGGGAAGAAGTAAATGCAAGATGTGTTGGCACTTAAAGGCCTCAAGCATTTGCCCTTTTCTAAGGTAGGTTTTTCTAGAAAGTAGGCACTTCTAGGCCATAACATACCTTCCTTCCTTAGCTTTCGAAAGACAATTTAATTGGTGACAAGAATGAGATTACAAAAGAGCTATCACTCTAGGGGCTCTAATAATCACTCTGAAGAAAATGTATAATTGGAAAGATCAAGCTAGTAGAATAGTTATAGAAAGAAAGAAGCATTTGTTGTTTCTTCCCTAGGGTTTAAATAATCAATTTCATAATCTTAGACATGAAACAAGTAAATTTTACCACAAGCATCCATAGCATGAATAAGAATGTATATTTTCCACTTACTTCACCAAGAATAATCAAGTCAAACCCTAGTTGAAGACCATTCCACCATGAAAAATGCCAAAATACACCACCATAAAGCTCTCCCAAGAGGTGTGCACTAGTTATTTCAACCAATAACACTTAAATAGGTAGAAAATTTCAGACCACCACTTATGTATGATGAGTTATGATGTTAAAATGAACTTAGCCAGCTATATTTATATGGGAAATCCTGGCTAAATAATCCAACAGTTGTTTATTTTCATAAAACAGAGCCTACATGTCAATTTGCTCTTAAAATTCAAAATTAAATCAATTTCCAACATTAAAACCCTAAAGAGGGTGACTTCATCCTTCCTAGCGTGACATTGGGCCTCCTCCATGTTACATTGAGGTCATCTAGCAAAACGTTGGGCCTCCAAAGGCCCTCCTCCATGCTACACATGCTAAAAATGCAACCCAACATCTCTCAATGTCAAACTCTAGCTCTCAGTGACATCATGGGGATACTAGGGTGACGTCCAAGGTCTCTAAAGCCAATGTCCATGTGGGGAAGGGTGGCCTCTCATTATTTAGGCCTGCCAAAGTGCCTCCAAAAGAAATGTGCTCTTCCTTCACTGTGCAAGCCTTCAATCTCTTCTTACCCCCTGATTGGGGTTCCAACATCCATATGTGGGGTTTTATCCCTCATGAAGGTATGAGCTAATCATTCCCTCATGTGTACCTATCCACCGGGAAAGGTCCTACAAAAACAATAAGTACGCCCTCTAGGTGTTCACAAGTCACAAGTATCATAACATGTAAATCATATCTATTAATTAAATTACCCGAACATGTGCCTCAAACCCCCTTTAATCCAAAAACAATGCTCAAAGACATTATGCAATTTGACAAGTTAGGTTTGGAGAGGGTCTTAGGATGTACTATTGAGCTAATCCCCCTTAAGTTTGGGGTGTTTCCCAAGTGGATTCTAGTCCAAATCATGTAAGTGTATGAGGTGGCATGGGGTAAATATTTGGGCATGGGGTGTGTTGTCGTCCTTATACACACCTACAAGCATGGAGAATTCTCCAACCCACTTGGTGTGTCCTTGGAGGAACAATGCCTAACTCCAAACCCAATGTCACCTCGACTTGGACTTCTTTCGTGTAGGCTCACTCTTAGAGAAGCCAAGGGGGGTAGACCCTACTTACTATGTAATTTGATTAACGCGATCTAGGAGTTAATTTTAATTGTTAAGTTAGGGAGACCTAACCTATATTACAAGCAACAATGCAATGCAAAGATTCAATGATAAGAAAAACCTTTCTCCTATAAGTTAACTAAGACTAGTTCCTAAAGGTTGGGTAAAATGGAGTCAATGAAAACTATACAACAAATATACAATTAGATGAACTAATCACAATGAAATAAAGGATATAATCTACACTTTAAACAATTATGAAATGAAATATGTCAAGAACAAATATACAATGGAATTGACAACGTAGACAATTGCACAACTATACAAAAGAACTAAAGAATAATTAGATCCAACATACAATGAACATGAGATATTCACAAATGAAATATGTAACTTGAAAGTAACTTGGAAATAACTTTTCAATGAGAACTAGTGCACAACTTAGGAATTAAGAAGACTTGAAAGTAAATCACCCAAAGAGAGACAATGTGCAGCTTTTAGAGATAGAAACTTGAAAGTGGATGCACCCAACTCGAGAGAAAAATAACTTGACTTGCAAGATAAATGATTGATTGTAAAGTAAATTGCATGAAATTAAAATTGCATAACTTGTATTGATATTATTAAAATGAAAATTAAAGGTTGTGTAGGTAAATCTTAAAAGAGTTTTAAACCTTAATTAAACTAGGTGAGGATGCAAGGCTAGAATATGTGTCTACCCCTAAACTATTATTACTTTGACCAAAATTATTGTTGGGTGCTCAAGAATAAGGGAAAGCAAGCCCCTTACCTAGCTCCATAGATAAACCCGAAATTCTTGGGTTCTCAAGTAGGGAGGAAACTTGGTGTCGTGAAGCCATCCCCGACTTCCACGCCCTATAGCTTCCACAAGTCACCCTTTTTTATGGTGAAAGTTGTACCAGTTTGGGTGTCTAGTTACTAAATATGATTACTTCCAACTTGAAAAGATACAAAATATGATTATTTACAAATTAGAAAGATCGAAACACAAGATCACTTCCAACTTAAAAGAGAAATTAACAAGATATACAAGAAATAAAATCCTTACGATATTGCATGGATTGGCTAAGCCAAACCACTTTGCAAGGTGTAGGAAAAATAAATCAATGCAAGTAAAAGTACTTGGAAAGTAAAATAATTGAACCTAGACACTCAACCATGTCTTAAGGACAAGTGTGACAAATAAGAAGTAAACCAAATACTTGACAACCTCAACAAAGGCACAAGGAGGAGGACAAGCCTACCGGTTTTGTGCCAAAGTGGATGAATAATTAAATGAATAACTTAAGAGATAAGAAAATAAACCTAGCCTATCAACCTTTCCTTAAGGACAAGTGGGGAAAATAATTAGATGCATAAAATAGAAAAACTAACTACCTAGCCTTACGATATTGCATGGGTTGGCTATGCCAAATCACTATGCAAGTTGTAGGCAAACTGAAAAGATACACAATACATAAATTTAACTTTTGAAAGAGAATGAAATCCCAAGAGACTCTCTTGGGATTCTTACAATACTTGGAAAAGATGAGAGAAGAAGAGGGTTTTTAAACCCCTACTTGGGAGGTTCTTTTGGAGTGTTTTGAGGCCCAAAATGGGCACCCCCCCCCCCCTTGTTCTAGCAAGAACCTGCAAAACACAGCAAGCAAATGGTTGTTGGAAATGCTACAAAAATGCTCAAAACAAATCAGAATTTTCCATTAGTGTAAAACATAAATTTTATATGTAAAATATATACAAAAAATTGTATTTTTAAATCCTATTTCAAAGAAGAAAATGCCTCAAATCAATAGGGAACAGTGAAGAAAATGAACAAAAAGTTTAGGAGGCTAATGTAGGCTAGACATTTAAATTTCCAGATCTGAAATCTACTTGTTCCAAAACTATGGTGACCTACAAATGGTGTCAAACTTGCTACAAAACCAATAAAGATATGATTATATCTAATAAACAAGTAAAATACTTTACTAGTTCTATTAAAACTACTTCACTAAAACAAATAGAAATACTTCTACTTATTTTACCAAGCAAAATATTTTTCTTTAGATCTCTTAATCTAGGCTAGGTAAACAAGAAAAACACTAGAACAATAGAAATATCACCTCAATAAAATATTCACAACATCAATAAGACTCCCAATTCCAAGATGGTATTCCTCCAAATCTTCCTTTCATTCAATAAAAAATGCATGCAAATAATTGCAACAAAACTTACAAGAAGAAAATGGGAAAGAGAGAGAGAGAGAGGAGTGGGAGAGATTTGGGAAGCATAAAATTGCTCTGAGGATAGATGTCGAAATGAGGAGGGGTAGGCATTATTTTATACTTGGGAGAGGAGAGAGACCCTTCTTGGATGAGTTACAAGTGTCACACATCTAAGAGAAATAGACAAAGTCAAGAAAGAGACACTTTTAAGGTTTTAGTAGTGATTAGGGTTTGAGGGGTGAGTGAGAAAGGGGGGAAAAACCTTTTTCCTATGGTCAAACATGAGTTTAGACACAAAGGAAGCAAAAATTAGGGTTTAGGTGGGTTTTTCACTTAAGCTTTATATTTCCCATGTGAAAATTAGCAAGGGGGCACACTTTTACTAGGGAACACCACTTTAAGTTGTTGGTTAAGAATGGGGGGGGAGGGGGGTTATTTAAGTGGAAAATTGATTTTCCAACTTAGGGAAAAGGTTAGGAAACCTTTCCCACTCTCTCTCAAGTCGTTTTATCCATTTTACATTTTTTGGCATTTTTACTTAGCCAAATTAAAGCAATTAATTGATGACTCTAGACTGACTTAGACTCATCATGGACAATGACCTAGAAAAATGTGTCCAATTGACAAGAAACTTGATCCAAGGGTGTAGGCAGTATCTTGCAATTTGTTTTGAATACTCATACCCCTAGAAAAATCCCCTAGGACCAAAGTTTTACATTTTCACATCAAATTTAATTAAAATTACCATTAAATGGGTAATTTTAATAAATTAAAAAAAAACTATTAGAACTCGACATAATTCTACAAGAAGATGTCTATCATGTTCATTTAAAATATTCCTAAACCCTAGTCACCCATTAGGATCGATCATTAGAACACATTTCACCACTTT
Source organism: Picea engelmannii (assembly GCA_009831015.1). Classification (NCBI taxonomy): domain Eukaryota; kingdom Viridiplantae; phylum Streptophyta; class Pinopsida; order Pinales; family Pinaceae; genus Picea; species Picea engelmannii. The sequence goes on along the minus strand of ML822524.1, from coordinate 69,548 downwards.
GGAGGATTATTGTGAGTGAAAAGCTCAAGGGTGATTAAAAATTACATGAGGATAAAAACACTCGATGAAAGGACTTCCCTAATGATAAATTCCTAGGTAACTAAACTAAAATATGAGTCATGTTGACTCATTACATTATTATCCCATGCATGGGAGCGGACATTCCAATTACAAAAAGACATGCCAGGGGAAAAAACTTTCCTTGTAGAACTAGAAGTCTTCAAAACAAAGTTGTACCCCAAGGTACACAGCTTCATGGTACATGGAGTTGACCCCTAGGCGAAATAGGTGGTCAACATTTGGCCCCACATGGGGACGTGTGTTCGATATTTTGAAAGGAGAGCATACGAGAACTTTAGAATCTACATAACTGATTTCTCACCAATATCCAACATAAATATATGTATAAGAACCATAATCAATAAATAAAATGATATACACAATAATCACAGAAATAAAATGACTTTAGACAATAATTACATAAGAAAAAGAATGTACAATGAAACATATACATAAAATGAAATAATACAATACTGAAAGAAAAGGAGAAAGGTTAGAAATATGTTACAAAAGGGTGCCCCTTTGGACACCAAGTTGCCCATCATCTGAAAAATAATTTGAGTTGTTTCTTATTCCTTGGAATGTTTATGGGATCACTGTCCAAATTCCTGAGGTGGAAAGAATTTGGACTTGCTATTTCCCGAATCACATATGGACCCAACGATAAGCTGACAAACTTTCCATGCTTTCCTGGTTTCTCTTTTCCTTTATCCCATAATAGTATTGTATCCCCAACTATGAAATCTCTCTACCTAGCTGACTTATCAAAATCCTTTTTAACCTTACTCTGATTTTTGCAATTCTGATCATAAGCCCTTCTTCTTCTCTCATTTAATTCTATTATCTGATCAACCCTCTTTTGAACTGCATCTTGTTCTGTGGAAAAATCCTGAACCAAACCATAAGTTGGAAGTCTAAGGTGTACTGGAAACCTATCCTCCAAACCATAAACCAACTCAAAAGGAATTTTCCCTGTTGTTTCCTTCTTAGTTATTATATCTTCCCATAATGCATAGTTTATCTTACTATCCCAAGACCTTTTGCTTTCCCCAACAATTTTCTTGACTATGGTCATTAAGTTTTTATTACTTGACTCAGCTGGACCATTTCCTTGGGGATAATAATCTAATGCATGTGATAAGATAATGCCATATTTAAAATAGAAAGAGGAAATTTTTGATGAAAAAAAAGCTTTAACATTATTTGCTATTATCTTTGAAGGCACACCAAATATAGTTATGATCTTGTCTTCAAGGAAGTCCATGACAAAATTTTCAGTTGTTGACTTAGTGGGAATGGCTTCAACCCATTTGGTAAAGTAATTTGTAATTGTTATGACCCATGAATAATCATTACTTGAATTATCTTTGAAATTTCCTATGAATTCTAAACCCCATTGTTGAAAAGATGCTTCAACCACTACTGGTTGCAAAGGGAGGGAGGATAACTTATGTTTCCCAATGAAAATATGGCAAGTCTCACATTTTCTCACAAATTGATGTACGTCTGAAAAGATGGTGGGTGTTGGTTATATAGTCTTTCTCTTTAACCATTTACCACTACATATTGACCCTGGTTCATAACCAAGAAGCTTCCCAACAAAATTCCTTAAGACTATCAGCCCCTCTGGTTACCCAGAAGGAAACACAATACACAGAGTGCATTGCACAATATCACCCAAGATATCTCTTATGGGTGGCTATAATACTCAGTTGTTTTCAACCTGGGACTGAGCAATATCTGTTCTTGTATGTTGCAACCTTTATCTAGTTTATTTAACATCTTGTTATAACATTTATTCTACGTATGCATGTAAAATATCAGATCTACTTAATCACTTCATTCATTCAATGTTCATCAATTAATCAGACACAAAGACACCTTCATCCAATCCCACAACACAGTGTTATTGTGGTTCACCCCCTCCTGGGCTACGTCCACAAAGATTTGGCTCTTAGGCTTTTATTATGGTTCAGAAAGATATCATGTCGCACATGTTTACATTCTTGGTTATTCCTCCCCTCAACAACTCCTCGATCCCTGTGAGGCTGACTAGATCGCACCAGGCTTCTCAACCTGTGATCTAACCCTCGGGATTGATTCGCTCACTCCTTCCTTCTCTCACCAACTTAAGGATTCATACAGTCCTTACAATATTTACTCTCTCTCTCTCTCTCTCTCTCTCTCTCTCTCTCTCTCTCTCTCTCTCTCTATTAGCCTCTCTCATCTGAGAAGCCTCCTTTCCATATCAGTACTACCTATTTATATTTTCGCCTCACTAGCCATTACAATGTATTACAAAAACCCTAACCCTAGCGTCGTTGGATCTTCCCTTTATGCGTGCATGCTGATTTTCCTTCTAGTTTTCGTTTTCCTCTTGCATGCCTTTATTCCAAAAAATAGACTTTATTTCTTATTCATCCTGCTTCCAACAGGCCCCCAATACTGACATGTGTCTCATCCCGAGCTACCTAACCCTGGTGTGCTTTGTTGATCTCTCTTGTGATCACTTGGAACTTCTCGTTGAGCTCATTTTCTTGTGTTTGGGCCTACGTGGTCTTCTCCTTGAGTGCATCCAATACCTGCATTACAATCTCATCGTTGACCATCCTTGCACACTTTGGCTGGGTTTGTGACATATTTGTTTTGGCTTCCTCCACCTGTGCAATGACCTCTGCTTCTCGCTCCTGGAGCAGTTCCATTTGACCCTGGCGCTCCTTTTTCTGTGTCTATGCAACTATGATTTCTACCTGCAGTTTCTTCATATCCTATGCTCCTTTGGTGCACTCTTTGATTGGCATTGTCTTCACCTCTGCTTGAGGTCCTGGATAGCTACGCTTATCCTTTCTCCTTCATGGTCCCACTGCTGGACTTGTTGATCCTCTTCCAGCTTCATCCAAAGTTGTGATTCTTTGTCAAACAAGTCAGTCGCTGCATGGACTTGTCTCTCTATCTCCTTTATCTGTGTTTTTTCCTCATTCTTCATTTTCTCCTTCACCTCTAGTGGAGTGGTAGGTGTGAGTTGCTCCCGGAGGTGCTTGATCTCATGTTGGTATTGATCAATTGTCTGCACAATCTGATAAATCTTTTGTGTCGTTGTGAGTTCGGTCATCTGTGAATTCCTTGGGATTTTCTCATATGCTATGGCCAATTTCTTCTATATCCTATTCACATGGTCCTTTTCATCTTTGGTCTCGAGCTTAGCCTTCTTGAGCACCAATTCCATCTCATCCTAATTTTCCATTTCCTGCTACAATTTCGTTGCATCTATGCATGCGTGCGATTGTACCTTTTGTGTGACGCTAACTTGCAGTTTGTACAAGGATGATCCAGGTGGATATCGGTGGCCACCCACCTTCTCCAACTGGCCCAAAACATGTTTCTGGCAATTTTGGTAATTTACTATTTTTAGCACTTTTTAACTTCTGAGGCCATTTTGAGGCCCTAAACGATGTTTTTTTAGAAAATGGGGAGCAACATTGATCATAGATCATGTTTCTCACCCAAAGTTGTAGTTCTTGGATAGATCTTTCCAATGAGCTATTGAGCACCCCAAATGGATATCTTATGCAAAAGTTACGCCCCTGGGAAGTTGACATATCAACTACCCCCATCGGGGCCCACAAACCTTTTGGATTTTCATCTTCTAGGGTTAGGGTTTTGGATTTTACTTATGTTAAAAAGGCCCTTAGAGCCCCATTGTAATAATCATCTTCTTGCGAATGCGAGTAGCCGTCACATCTCTTCTCAGAGATAAGATGCCACCATTCTAGCGAGTCTTTCACTCTGTACTTTTACAGTCTCTGTACATTTATTTCATTAATAGAAATCGTGTATTACTGTATATCTGTGACTCTTGTTATATTTCCGCTATATCTCTGTTATATTGTTGTCTCTCTTGCAAAATCTCTAAATATTTATGTGTTATATCTCCGCTCTCATTTCGTGCCGAAAATAATTCGAATCAGTGGTTTTAGAGCAGGTTACTCTTGATCGTTTTCAGTGCATGTCCCCGATGAGGTCTAAGTATAGCAAGTTGGGTCTCGAGCTTGTCTCTCTTGAGGACAATCACTCTTGCATAGCCAAGAAACCCTCAATGGTGGAAGAAAATAAAAATGACAGAGCAAACGATCCTATCAGTCTGTTTCTTGAGCAAGCTCTCACGCGACAGAGGGACGAAATGATGGAGAATTTTTCCCACATCCTTCAATGACTGTCGATAGCATCAGGCACATCTTCATCAAGAGACCACTTTGGAGGCACCTCGCCTTTCAAGGTACAGGTTAATTTTGATATTCCTATATTTGAAGGTCAAATAGATGCAGATGCCCTAGATAAATGGTTAAATCTGCTAGAAGGTTATTTCTTTGTTCATAATTTTTCAGACAAAGAAAAGATCACCTTCGCACTCCTTAAGGATCTCCCCCATGTCAAACATTGGTGGGAAACTTATTGGGAGAAGAGTTCCACAGAGGAGTCTAGAATATATGGGGCTGAGCCCACTTGGGATTTTTTTGTGGATGCGGTAAAGGAACAATATTACCCTGTTGGAAACTATGAGGACCAGTACATGAGATGGACACACTGCGGCAAGAGAGGGGCCAATCAGTGCCAGAGTTCACCAATATCTTCCATACCTTGCGCACCAAGCTGGGTATCAAAGACTCTAAGCAAAATTTGGTTCTGAAATATTGTGGGGCTCTACACAGATACATCCAAACTGAAATGGAGTTTTTGGACATCTCATCACTCGGTGTTGCCTATCGATATGTTGTTAAAATCGAGCAGAAATTTAAGCACCAGAACAAATGGGAGTTTGGTTTTGCAAATCCACAACAACCAAAGTATGACAAAGACAGTCCTAACAAACAGTCTCCCAAAAACCAGTCCAAGCCACAGGAAAAGAAGGGTCATGAGAAGACAAAGAAGGACACCGAAAATGGTGCGATTTCCACAAAATCCCCTTGCACAACACCGATGAATGTTTCTCAAAATAGTCATTGGTAGCCAAGATCAAAGATAAGGATCCAAAACCTAATTCAGAATCTGATTTTGAAAATACTGGTAAAAGACAGATCATCGACGCAGACCCCACTGCTATTGTCGCGACCACAACAATTCAACCAGAAGAACCAACAGATTCAGAAGAGGGGGAGCACCTTTTTCATTCACAGATGTGGGTGAAGGGGACCCCACTGCATTTTATTGTTTATAGCAGAAGCCAAAAGAACCTCATCTCAACAGAGGTTGTCAAATAATTGGGATTGTCGACAACACCACACCCACAACCATATAGCATCGGGTGGCTTCACCAAGGATGAGATCTTCGTGTCAGCCAGTAGTGTCAATTGTCATATGGCATCCAACCCTTCAAGGATGAGGTATTATGTGATGTTTCCCTATGGATGTCTGTGATGTTCTCTTGAGCCATCCATATATGTGGAAATGCCATGCTATCTATGAGTCTCGACCCCATAGTGTCATTATTACTTTGGGGGGTCATCTCTATAGGATACCAGAGATAGTTCCAACTACTGCCCCACCTAAACAGTGCTACAAGGTAGTATCTCATACTACAAAATTCATCTTCTCCACAATCTGTTCAAAAGGGGAACAAAAGGATATTGCAACCACTACATCCTCGGCCCAAGCACCTTCTATCCACTAGAAGCAGATCGACAAGGTTGTAAAAAAGCACAAAGATCCCTTCTGCACACAGTCATCTCATGTATCCAGACTGGTTAAAAAGGTCCAACCCTTCCATCCACAGGTTCGTGACGACCTTCAACAAACCAAGCAGCGTGACGGTTCCAAAAAGGCAAGCAACTCACCAAGATTCAGATTCAGCAATCACTTTCCCCTCTCCCTCGAGAACTCAACGCAATGGAGACCATTGCTTCCTAAGGAGGGAGGATTGATCTAGGTGGATATCGGTGGCCACCCGCCTTCTCCAACTAGCCCAAAACATGTTTCTAGCAATTTTGGTAATTTGCTATTTTTAGCACTTTTTAACTTCCGGGGCCATTTTGAGGCCCTAAACGATGGTTTTTGAGAAAATGGGGAGCAACATGGATCATAGATCATGTTTCTCACCCAAAATTTGTAATTCTTGGATATATATTTCCAATGAGCTATTGAGCACCCCAAATGGAGATCGTATGCAAAAGTTACGCCCTTGGGAAGTTGACGTATCAACTACCCCCATCGGGGCCCACAAACCTTTTGGCTTTTCATCTTCTGGGGTTAGGGTTTTGGATTTTACTTGTGTTAAAAAGGCCCTTAGAGCCCCATTGTAATAATTATCTTCTTGCGAATGCGAGTAGCCATCACATCTCTTCTCAGAGATAAGCTTCCACCATTCTAGCAAGTCTTTCACTCTGTACTTTTACAGTCTCTGTACATTTAGTTCATTAATAGAAATCGTGTATTACTGTATATCTGTGACTCTTGTTATATTTTTGCTATATCTCTGTTATATTGTTGTCTCTCTTGCAACATCTTTGAATATTTCTTTGTTATATCTCCACTCTCATTTCGTGCTAAAAATAATTCGGATCAAAGGCCTTGGTTGGTATTCACGTCAATACCAACTGTATTTGAGCCAATTCCTTTAGGGGTGTCTGCCCCATGATTTCATCCATGCGTAGCATGCTGGGTGTGATGTGAAATGTCAAGCTCGACTGTGTTGTCATACCAATCTTGTCTTGCTCGCTTGATCCAGCTTCACCTCCTATCTGTGATGTTGATGGGACCATCCCTATGTTGTTGTCGGCTGCCTGCATTTCTCCGAGTTGTTTGAGGAGATGCCATATGTGTTCCATATCTTCCTCAATTCTGTCCCTTTGGTTCACAACATTCTCAAAATCCTCAACTATGAGATCCTATATCATTTGGGCCACCATGTCTGCATTGTCCTTGGTGATCGTGTATTATAGGTGCTTTATGTGTTCCTCTGCCTTCTTGCATGCACCCCCCGTCTGGATGACTCACCTTTTATTCTGGCCTTGCTCCTGTAGAGTATCACTTGATGTAATTCCATGTGCTGTATCAGCCTATTTCTATTGTACCTGTGGAACTTGTGTGTTGTTATTCATTCCAGCTTGGGCACCTATCTTGGATGTCCCCCCTTTTTTCTGTTGTGCCTTGTTCTGACATGTCCTTGGTTTCTTGGGCATTGTTATCTCCTCAGCATGTGTGTGTTCATGTCTTACCTCCTCCTCCTCTATCTTTGTGGGTGTTTTTCAAATGAGGAATGGAATCCTCTAGTCATGTTCCCAATCCTTAATCGTCATCTCTATGTCTGCCTTATTGATGCAATAGCGTAGTTGTAGCCATTGATTGTCAGGATATTTTCACGCCTGGATCCACATCACATGTCTAGTGGCTTTGAAGTTGGGTATGCCCTGATATTCTGTGCTTTCTTTCAGTGTCACCCTTCAAGTGTTAGTGATTTTTTCCTGTATGTCATTGAGATAGCCTTCAAATATGGCTGCATTTGTCTTTCGGTTCTTGGAGTCTAAAGCAGACCCTAGCGATAAGTATTGTGCTCTATGGCAGGGATTTGGTCTAGCAGAAAAAAATGAATACTTCATCTCCTTCCATCCGATCAAGGCTATCAAGATGAGTAGCCATGAATCATGAAATTATGTCCCTAGATCCTGCGCATTCTTACAGTCATCTAGGAACATATTCAACAAATAAGAGGCCCAACTAAGTGTGGTGCCCTCTGCACACTGTGCTACAGCCACAACAACCCCAGTAGGACTTCATCCTTGTGACATTTCCTAAGTAATTTTCATGCCATATTTTTTGTGTCCATTCTTGTCGCGATGTCACTAATACACTTGATGATGATTCCACGCAACCCCATTTCGGTGCCATGTTTCTTCTTCATTTCCTCATCCAATGATTTCTCCTTTGTTTTTTCCTCAAGGAATTGCACAGGATCCTCACCCCATGATAGCAGCCCTGTGATGTATGTGATGAGCTCTACGTCTATTGAGACAAGTTGTTCCAACCACAAGTATCCGCAGTGTGTGACTGTCATCAATTGCTTGATGCAATTGTTTTCAAACTGGCCCCTCCCAAAGTGTGGTAGTTCCAAAAGGCCTAGAATCTTGTTTTTATCTAGTCTTGCTTCCCACTGGACTGGTTGATTAATTGGTTCGCCAAAGGGTCCTATACCCACAGTTTGTAGGTAGACATTCTTGGCGAACTCTAGAAACTTGTTTGTGTCCATCACGTCATGGTCTAAGTACCTCAATTTCTCCACATGACCTAACAAAGTTTTTGTTATATGTACCCCTTCCAGAATGTGGGGAAAGACAATGGTTGCGGTGGATTTCTTATGCAGTGACCTTGGTACCATTTTCTTTCCCTTTTGTTGTGGTGGCTAGCTCAAACTTCCAGCCTCCATTGTCCATTCTTTTGCATACTCATCTGGTCAACTAGTGACATCTTCCATTGTTCCCTCCTGTGGTTGTTATAGCATGGTTGTCTGTGATATTTCTGGCATGGTCATTTCTGCCTTATTTTGTGTTGTCCCATTGAATCTTAGGGATTCTTCAGGGTTTTCGGGGTGCACTTTGTTGCTTGTGTCCTCAGCTTGTTGGCCCTGTCCATGTTCTAACACATCCAGGTCCATTCCCACTAGTGTTGTTTGATGGGTTTCCTCCACAATAGTTGTGGGGATTGTTGGTGTTGTATCAGGTGATGTGTTTTCATCCACTTTGATGACTTCTGGAGGCTAAGATGGTTGTTGTTCGCTTCCCTGTGGCTGCGATGGTGCTCTTGTGCTGCTTCAAGGTTATCTGGCAATTTGGCTTGGTTCTCCCTGTTTTGGTGGTGCCATGGTGGTAAAGTTGTCATTTGTCGAGCTTAGTGGTCTCTACAACCTTAACTCCCTTCTTCATATGCTCTATCGCTCTATTCCTTTCCTGATTTTCCAATAACCTTTCTTCCCTCATGTGCTTGCTTTATATCGGGGTCATGTGAAGCTTGTCATAGGCGTTACAACAATTGTGTTTTAATTGAAATGTCAGTTCCCATGTACTTTCCATTGATTTCCCTTTCCATCGCCAGTTGGCATGATTAATGCGACGTCCCGTCAGTCATTTATTACATTCAATTTTGATAGACACCATCAATTGGCGCTTATTTTGTCGTATACACCTTTCCCATTGTTTCCGATTTGTAATGACCGTTGGCCTTGTATCTGTCAGGATATCACTATCGAGTGTGTGTCCTCATTCTCTTTTCATCACAATACACTTCTTTTGTTATCTTTTATTGTCCAGCACAGCATGACATTTTTTTTTTTAAGTGCTAAGGGGTCGAATGTCCCTATACAGCTTCAGTCAGCTCCCATTGATCATCCCTCTGAGTTTTGTGCCTCCTAAATCCTTCAACTATACAACTCCCCCATCTGTGATAGTTTTTACTTCATATGGTCTTAACCAGTGCATCCTGATTTTTCCTGGATGTTAAAGGGATTTACTATCATACACCAACACTAAGTCTCCTTCCTTGAAATTTTTCCTCTTGATATGTCTGTCATGCCAAGATTTATCCCTTTCTTTATGGACTTCTTGGTGGAACCCTGCTAGAATCCTATCTTCCTCCATGATCATCAGTTGATTTATCCTATCTTGTACTTGTAAATGTGTTGAACCTACACATAATAGATCTAGCTAGAAAATACTACACACATTTGTAGATATAAAAATCACCGAGGAGGAGAAAAGTGTTATCCTATCATGTTTTTCTCCGGACTCCTGGGAAAACTTAGTCATGTCTATAGGGAGTAATTAACCCACATTAGCACTAGAGGAAGTGGTTTAATCTCTATGGTTAGAATAAATTCTATGGACAAACATGGAAGGATCGACCAAATATCATTTAATGGTGAGAGGCTAAGTGGTTGATAGAGATAAAGGAAAATTCTCCGACAGAAATTCTAAGTCGAAGGGTAGACCTAAATCTCTAGTTCAGTTGACGAGAAGATGGTGGAAATATGGTAAATTTTCAAATTATAACATGTACTACCAATCGAAGGCGATAGAATTTAGTATGAGATCCGATGAGAAAAAATCGACTCAGAAAAAGACTACTCTAGATAAGGGAGGAAATGTGTATTTGTCATTGACCACTACACAGTTGGATTAAGATATTTGGTTGATTGACTCAGGAGCATGTTTCTGATCGCGAACCAACTTTCACAAGCAATGTTTGGCAAGAACTGTTCAAGATACAAGGCACATAATTTCATCTCAGCACATCTTATCATCCCCAGATTGATGGCCAAACGGAAGTTGTCAACAAGTGTTTGGAAACATATTTGAGGTGTTTTGCCTCGGAAAAGAAAAATCAGTGGGCTCAATGGTTACCCCTAGCTAAATGGTGGTACAACACTTCATACCATACAGCTACACGCATGACTCCTTTTGAAGCAGTATATGGATAGAAGCCACCTTCAGTTCTCTCATACTTACCAGGTGCCTCGAAGGTCCAGGTGGTTGACCTAACACTTACAGCTCGAGAGGCTATTCTCCGTACACTCAAAGAGAATTTGTTCATGGCACAGAATCGCATGAAGCAACAAGAAGATCAAGGTTTCTCTAAGCATTAATTTGTAGAAGGGGATCAGGTGTTTCTTTGACTGCAACCTTACAAGCAAACTTCCCTCAAGGCCGAGCATTGTCATAATCTAGCGCCCAAATTTTATGGTCCTTATACCATTCTCAAGCGTGTGGGACAAGTATCCTATCAGTTACCTTTACCTAGCCATTTGAAGCTACATCCTATTTTTCATGTTTCATGCTTAATGAAGGTGACTGGAGCTAAGTGCCAAATTCAAACCAACCTTCCAGAGTTAGCTGAAGAAGGATCCATTTGGCTATAGCCAGAAGCATTTTTCGACCAGCGTGAGTCGCCGATGTCATAGAACCATCAAGGAAGTGCTAGTCCAGTGGAAAGATACAACTCCGGCAGATGCCACTTTGGAACCAGCTACCATTCTGCAACAATTTCCTCATCTCAAGCCTTGAGGAAAAGTTTGTTTTTAAAGGGGCGGACATGTTAGGGTCCTAACCCACACATAGATAGAACAATATATTCGGATGTAATAAAGTTCAATATTAATAAGGCCTTTCAATAAAATAGAATAAGGAGGATGTAAGAAGACCTAATAGAAGCTTCCACTTCTAGAAGGATCTTCCTCTAGATGCTTCTTTTTAGTATAAATAGGAGTCGAGGGTATGAGAACCCTATCTTGGATATTATTGTAATAGAGCTCTGCTCAACTGGAGGTTTCCCCCTCGAAGAGGCCACATTTCTTTCAGATTCAAAGTGTTATTTATGTTATTATTCCCTTATCATTTCAGTGCTATTGTGGTGAATGTTCTGGTTATATTGTTGTTATTCTGCAATTTCTAGCATTTTATTTCTATTCTGCATACATTTTATATCTAGTATATTACATCCCCAGTGACCTTAGGGTTTGAGAAGGCTAAGAAAAAAGTACAAGAAAGTTCCCCTGTCTCATAGGTCACTCAATTTCAAAGGTTCGTTGTGTCTTATAGAGGTGAAGCAAAAGAGTAATATTGTGTACCTGCCTAGAATAAGACAACAAAATAGAAAAAGGGCACTTTCCAAGTACCAAAATGAATATACAATTGCAGCAATACAACAATTTACAACAATAATAAGTATTTTTTAACAACCGCAAAAAATATGCCTTGAGATTGCTTGAAAAAGACAAGAAAATGTAGCTTTAACAAGTATGAATGATAATTAATTGTCACAAGAAAATTTGGCAATGTATACCTAGCATTTAATGTCACTTATGCAAAGAATTTTTTGCAGTTAGATGGCTCTAGCAATCTTTTTATAGTGCTCAAAATTGCAAGGAAACATCATGTAAACTTAGCATTTATCTAGTAGATTGATTGACAATTCTCACAAGAAATTTCTAAGAGAGCTAGGTGCAATTTATGTAGGTGAATGAAACAAATTAGCATGAATTATTATGGTTGTAGTAGTAATTTGCAACAACAACAAGTTAGTTAATGATTTAGTCTAGTTTAGGGTTAGTAGAAGTTATCAAAAGCTTCAAGGAAGAGAGTTTGAGTGTTTAATCAATCCTTCAATAAGAAAGAGGCTAGAACTAGTACCTTCTAGGGCTTGTGGAGTCAAGTGGATGACTTCTTCTAAGGATGCAAATCAATTTTGATAGTGAACAAAAGTCCAAGAAGAATGCACAGGAGAAGTAGTAATTAAGTCCCCCTAAGCATTTTCCTCAATAAAACAAGATACTAGGGTGTAGGAAATTCTAGGACCTAGCACCTTTCTCTCCTTAGGCTTCTCATGGGATAAGAAATTAGGAAAACATAACTAGATCAAAACCTTAGAGTGTTATAAAACTAGGGCTCTAGGGTTTCACTAGTTACTAGATCAATTCAATGAAAATCTTGGCAAATAGAAAGTAAGAAAGTATCAATTTAAGTTTCTTAATTCAAGCATTAAGCATATCATGCAATAGAGGGTGCGAGGGGGGAGAATTAATAGATAAAGTGTATTAATATAATACACTTTATCTATTAATTCTCTCCCCCTCCCACCCTCTATATTCATAATCTTGTATGAGCAGATAAAAGCATACACAAGACATTCAATAGATGACAAAAAATGCAGATTTTACCTACTTGCACCAAGAATAATCATGAAATGCCAAGCAAGATCACCATAAAAGCTTCCAAGATTGATCCAACTTGCAAAAAATCATCCTTATACAAGAGTGTGCCTCACAATTTCAGTCAATATCCCTTCTAGGGTGAAAATTTCAGACCTCTCCTCTTGTGTGAGTTGTGATGTAAAAATGAAAGTACTTTATGTTTATTTATACAAAATTTTGACCTTTAATTAATTTTCTGGTAAAAATAAGGACGACCTGGCCAATTTACAAATAAATTCAAATTTGGCATAAATAAAATTAATTATCATCTAAAAATTATTCCAAGGGTGACATCGTGCCCTTCTAGGGTGACGTTGAGCCCCTAAGGTGGGACGTTGGGCTCCAGATGTTGAACGTTTGGCCTCCAAAGGCCCTGGATGATGACCACATGTGCCAACTAGCTCACAATTGCCTTCAAAATGAAAACCTTAGCTCTAGATGACATCCAGGGTCATGATGGTGACATCATGGACTCTCAAAGGTCAACTTCCAGGTGGAAAAGCAAGATCCCCCTAGGTCTAGGTCTGTCAAGGTGCCTCCAAGGTGACATCCTTCTTTCTTCCTGGTGCAAATCACTTATGTCTTATTGCCCCTAGCTAGGGTTACAACCTCCATATTTGGGATTTCAGACCCATGAAGGTTCGAGATAATCATTCCCCCATGTGTACGTGTCCACCAGGAAAGGTCTTGCAGCAATAACAAGTATGCCCTCCAGGGGTTCATAAGTTAGAGGGATCATAACATGTAAATAACATTCCATAATTAAATCACCCAAAAATGTGCATCAAACCCCCCTTTACCCAAACAAATGCTCAAAGAAGTTATGCAATTTAACAATTTAGTTTTGGAGAAGGTCTTAGGATGTCCTATTGGGATAATCCTCCTTAAGTTTGGGGTGTTTCCCAGGTAAGAACCAATCCAGGTCATTTAAGTGTATGAGGTGGCATGGGGTAGTGTTTGGGCATGGGGTGTTGTGATAATAGGGAAATTTAAATCTTACATGTGGGTGCCTTTATAGAGGGTGAGTTGCAACTTGTCATGGATGCCATTGTTTCCTAGCCCATTCATTGCCTTTTATTCTTAGCTTAATTGATATTTTGATTTTATGCTTTAAGGGAAGAGTTGATGGAAACTATCTTGGCTTGGTGACTAGAGGTTTCAACGTTATCCACAAACATTTCATGGAGATGAGAAGGTTGGCTCATGATGAGACCCTCTTTATCTTGGTTATGCCGCCAATAGTCACTACCTTGGTTTGGTGACCAAATAGATGGTAGCGTCATACCACTACATGCCCATGGTCATAATAGGCCAGCTTGTGATGAGACCTCCTATCCACTAACTAATGCCTTGATTGTTTATTTATTTTATGGGTTCCCTTTTCTTACTAAGAATCCTTTTACTTCTTTTTCGATAATCCATGGGCGAAACATCTCAAATGTTTCAATTTGGATTTTAACTCTTTCGAGCTACTTTTACCCTCTAGGTCGTTAGCCCCTTCTTCCCACAAGGCAATGTAAAACCCTTCCTATTGTGGAAAATATCAATGCCCGAACAAAGGTAGGGGGGTAATGAGAGGAATAAAGATGTAAAGTGGTAAGTATAGAGGGAATGGATGATGAAATTTCATAGACCCACCCAGTGGAAACCCATCCTAAAGGGAGATCAACTTATTAGGGCATCATGTCACCCTTCCAAGTATGAACAAGTTAAAGAGCATAATTTCCAAGCAAACATTATGAAATGAAGGAGAATTCAATGCAGCATATCCAAGTGCTTCAATAATCAGAGTGACACATACCATGATACCCAAACTCATTACCTCATAGAGAAAGACTTACTGCTACTTCAGGACTAGGATGGTGGTATGGATATTGTTGTTGTTTATAAATTGGTTTCACTAAATAAAAGAGGGGACCTATGGGGCCATGCTCAAGTCATTCAGCTCTACGCACTCCATGTCTAGGACGTGTGGGCCTCAAGACATGATCTCCTTAGTTATCCCTAGGGTAGGGGATAACATTCACCACAAGGTCTACAATAAGGTATGGCTTGATGATCAACCAAGTTGGTGGAATCAAAAAGATTTGGTGGCCTTTGATCTTGAGGAGGAGGTCTCTTTGGCCATTTATCATTTGGCTTGTGATGGGATCTACTAGATTGTGCCCTCTCCATAGTTATCAATCTATTTTGCAAAGAATTCATCTGATTGGCATGGTTAATTTCCATTTGTTTGATCAACTGAGTGAGTTCCTTAMTTCTATCATTAGAAGACTCTTGACCCTCTATCTTTTTATTCCTTTCCTCAACATTCTTGGAAGAAGTTCCACTTGAAAAACCAGGAATGTTGRACTTCCTAGCATCTTGCATATTCTTATATATCCTTATGGAAAAGTTTTGTGCATCCTTTAGAGTTTTTGGATCCTTATCCCTCAATTGATATTTGATTTCCCCTTCAAAGTATTGCATGTAATGAATTAAAATATATGCATCAGGAGGCTTGATAGTTGTAGGAGGACTCTTAACCAAGTCATTAAATTTTTAATTGAACTCATCCATAGTCTCATTATTATTTTTTTGACTTGTAGTAAGGGCAGCTAAAAGATGGCAATCCTCCTTCCGATCACCCCATCTTTCCCTAAAATATTTTTGAATTTCCCCTTCTAGAGAATACATAAATAGGGTCATCTTGCTATCTTCATGATTGTGGCCATTACACCACTTGCTGATACATAAGTCAACACTTAAGATGTGAGCTTTGGAACTAACAACAATATTTCCCTGAAAGGAAAGAAATTTCTCAATAGCTTTGTTAGGAATCGCATGAGGAGCACCTTGAATAGCTACAAATTTCAAAGGTCTTAGTAGATCACCCATAATTGAATTAGAATTAGTTGTTGTAGTATTAACATTTGTAGGATTATTATGTCCAAATAAGAGATGGATATTGGATATTGCTTCTTCTCCAAGACTTTCAAGTAGCCTACAAGGAGCAAGTCTATTTATTCTCCTCCTATAAACCAACCCTTCTAGATTTCTCCTAGTAGTATGCCTCAAAGAATTATCAGATGGAGTCGCCACTTGGAGAGTAAGCAATAACAAATAACACAACCCAAGTTACAAAAATTTAGGGAAAATTTTGTTACTTTTCCCCAAGAACAAGATACTTGTCCCCGACAACGACGCCAAAGATGTTTTCATATTTATACTGTAATGTCCCCACTTTGGGACATCATCACATTGTAGAGGTTTATGATGACCAGAGTAGCCAGAGGGATGTTATAGCGAGTACATGGATTATCGAGAGGAATTTTTGGGTCTGGCTTGCATCACTCATCCCATTTCATCATTATCATCCATTCCGCACATGTTGGCCTTGGTTTCGTTGCATTCCGACGATTTCCATTATTTTCAATATTTTGAGCTATAAGTTAATTAAATTCACTGAAGAGGTCATTTTGAGCACATTACTTGGAGGAACCTCTCAGTGTAATAGCTCATTGGAATCGGGAGGAGCAACACTACAGGATGGGATGGTGAGAAGTGAATTTCAGTGTCCAGGGAAGCCATAAGGAGAGATAAGGATCTTTTCATAGGTAAAAAGGTTAATTAATTAATTAAAGTGATTTAATTAATTAATTAAATATTAATAAAATGAAAGTCACTTTGGAGGAAGAAGGTGAGAAGTAAGTATAAAGGAAAGGCAAGGGCCTCTATTCATGGATTCATGTATGTTTATCATTTGGATATCTGGATCCTAGCTAGAGGGCCCATCTCTTGGGGGTTTTGAGGGTTTTGACTTAACAAACCCTAGAGGATGATTCAATGGTGAAAGATTCCACCTAGATTGTCCCAAGATTGGTATCGGAGATGCAATACTCTCCCACACCATTCTAGTTCCATATCTACTTAGTTGCAGGAGGATTATACATCAGTTACAGGTGCAGAGAGAGAGAGAGGGTGCACCAGTTATGGGTTTCCAGCAAGAGGGGTGCACCATCCATTGAGGGAGAATTCAATCTAGCTAAGGAGAGGATATTTTGGGAATTCCAGGTATTGGGTTTCCTTTGCAGATGTCATAAAATTATTCTTGGTGTATTTTGGAGGTATTTTGGTGGAGGATTCATTTTTATTGAGAGTGGGACGATTTCCCAAGAGGAGGGTGCACCACACTTTGGAGGGTGGCTAGATCCATGGGTCTAGCAAGTATTTTTCCTAGTTGATCACTTGGGTTTTAATTTCCGTGCCCTGATCTATTATTCTAGTGGATTGGTGGAGTTGTTGTAGGTCTCTAGGAG
This sequence comes from Picea engelmannii, assembly GCA_009831015.1. NCBI lineage: Eukaryota > Viridiplantae > Streptophyta > Pinopsida > Pinales > Pinaceae > Picea > Picea engelmannii. Next base: position 52,460 of record ML822524.1, on the reverse strand, counting down.
AGAGGTTGAATTATCTATGGTTTTAGGCATCCAAGGGGGCACACCATTACTTGGAGGAGAGTCAGATCCATAGGGTTTGAGGGGGATCTGGGAGATTTGAGCACCAGGGTTTTTCTTGCACCTGGACGATCTACCATTTGGCATATTTACCAGAGTGATTGGACATCTTTGGCAGCAGGGCCAAATTGTTGAGGCCATCAAGGTTCCAGCAGGGAGTGGAACCTTCCATCTTGGGGGTTTGGCACTTCATTCGGCCAGATCTACTCCTGCATCGATCTTCAATGGATATCCAGCCATTGAGAGGCTTGTAGTATTCTATTAGAGAATTTTGTAGCAGCTCCTATCTTCTAATGTCTTTATTGGAGCCATCTGATGTGAAATCCTAATTGGCATCTCATTGTATCAGGTTCTTTCTTATTGTTATGATATAAAGATCAGATCTTCAGTGTTTTGGATTGCATATCATCTTATTGATCTTTCATATGGTTGAGGTATGTTACATTGCTTATATTCTTGTCTGTTTTTGCAAACACATATATAACACATCGGTAAACCCTAAAGCGCAACATAAATATTCACAGTAAGCAAGTTTTTGACGAAATACCACAACCCATAAAGTTTTAAAAAGACACCCAAAACCATGATGTTCCTGGCATATTGGCTTGGGAACATTACATATACAGATCTAAAAGCGTGGAGAATTATCCAACCCACTTGGTGTGTCCTTGGAGGGACAATGACTAAGTCCAAACCCACTATCACCTCGACTTGGACTTCTTTCGTCTAGGCTCACTCCTAGGGAAGCCAAGGGAGGTAGACCCTACTTACTATGTAAGTTGATTAACATGAACTAGGAGTTAATTTTAATTGTTAATTTAGGGAGACCTAAACTGTATGACAAGAAACAATGCAATGCAAAGCTTCAATGACAAGCAAAACCTTTCACCTACAAGTTAACTAAGACTAGTTCCTAAAGGTTGGGTAAGGTGGAGTCAATGAAAACTATGAAACATATACACAATTAGATGAACTAATCACAATGAAATAAAGGATATAATATGCACTTTAAACAATTATGAAATGAAATATACAAATGAAATATGTTAGGAACAAATATACAATGGAACTAACAACTTAGACAATTGCACAACTATACAAAAGAACTAAAGAATAATTAGATCCAATATACAATGAACATGAGATATCCACAAATGAAATATTTAATTTGAAAGTAAGTTGGAAATAACTTGCAATGAGAACTAGTGCGCAACTTAGGAAGTAAGAAGACTTGAAAGTAAATCGCCCAAAGAGAGACAATGCACAATGTTTAGAGATAGCAACTTGAAAGTGGATGTTCCCAACTCAAGAGAAAAGTAACTTGACTTGCAAGATAAATGATTGCTTGTAAAGTAAATTGCATGAAAGTAAACTTACACAACTTGTATTGAGATGATTAAATTGAAAAGTAAAGGTTGTGTAGGTAGATCTTAGAAGAGTTTTAAACCTTAATTAAACTAGGTGAGGATGCAAGCCTAGAATATGTGTCTACCCCTAAACTTTTACTACTTTGACCAAAATGATAGTTGAGTGCTCAAGAATAAGCACAAGAAAGGCCCTTCCCTAGCTCCACGGGTCAACCTTGAATGCTTGGGTGCTCAAGCAAGGAGGACACTTAGTGTCGTGAATCCATCCCCGACTTCCACCCCCTATAGCTTCCACAAGTCACCCTTTTTTATGGTGAAAGTTGTACCAGTTTAGGTGCCTAGTTACTAAATATGATTACTTTCAAATTGAAAAGATACAAAATATGATTATTTCCAACTTAGAAAGATCGCAACACAAGGTCACTTCCAACTTAAAAGAGAATTAACAAGATATACAATAAATACAAGCCTTACGATATTGCATGGGTTGGCTAAACCAAACCACTTTGCAAGGTGTAGGAAAAATAAATCAATGCAAGTAAAAGGACTTGGAAAGTAAAATAATTGCACCTAGCTACTCAACCTTGTCTTAAGGACAAGTGGGGAAAATAATAAATAAACCAAATACTTAACAACCTAAACAAAGGCACAAGGAGGAGGACAAGCCTACCATTTTTGTGCCAAAGTGGGTGAATAATTAAATGAATAACTTAAGTGATAAGCAAATAAACCTAGACTCTCAACCTTTCCTTAAGGACAAGTGGGGAAAATAATTAGATGCATAAAACAAAAAAACTAACTACTTAGCCTTACGATATTGAATGGGTTGGCTATGCCAAACCACTATGCAAGTTGTAGGAAAAATGAAAAAATACACAGTACAAAAATTTAACTTTTGAAAGAGAATGCAAGCCCAAGAGACTCTCTTGGGCTGCTTACAATACTTGGAAAAGATGAGAGACGAACAGGGTTTTGAAACCCCTACTTGGGAGGCTCTTTTGGAGTGTTTTTAGACCCAAAATGGGCAGCACCTCCCCTTGTTCTGGCAAGAAACTGCAAAAAACAACAAACAAATGCTTGTTGGAAATGTTGCAAAAATGCTCAAAACAACTCAGAAATTTCTATTAGTGTAAAACATAAATTTTATATGTAAAATATGAATAGAAAATTATATTTTTAAAGTCTATTTCAAAACAGAAAATGTCTCAAATCAATAGGGAATAATGAAGAAAATGAACATAAATTTTAGGAGGCTAATGTGCGTTAGACAATTAAATTTTCAGATCTGAAATCTACTTGTTCCAACACTTTGGTGACCTGCAAATGGTGCCAAACTTGCTAGTAAACCAATCAAGAGGTGATTATATCTAATAAACAAGTAAAATACTTTATTGGTTCTATTAAAACTACTTCACTAAAAGAAATATAAATACTTCTACTTATTTTACCAAGCAAAATACTTTGCTTTAGATCTCTTAATCTAGGATAGATAAAAAATAAAAACACTAGAACAATAGCAATATCACCTCAATAAAATATGCACATCATCAAGAAGACTCCCAATTCCAAGATGGTATTCCTCCAAAGCTTCCTTTCATTCACTAAAAATTGCATGCAAATACTTGCAGGAAAACTCCCAAGAAGAAAATGGGAAAGAGAGAGAGAGAGAGAGAGAGGAGTGAAAGATATTTGGGTAGTATAAACTTGCTCTGAGGATAAATGTTGAAATGAGGAGGGGTAGTAATTCTTTTATACTTGGGAGATAAGAGATACCCTTCTTGTATGAGTTACAAGTGTCACACATCCAAGAAAAATAGACAAAGTCAAGAAAGAGACACTTTTAGGGTTTTGGTAGTGATTAGGGTTTGAGGGGTGAGGGAGAAAGGGGGAAAATACCTTTTCCTATGGTCAAACATGAGGTTAGACACCAAGGGGGGATAAATTAGGGTTTAGGTGTCTTTTTCACTTAAGTTTTCTATTTCGCATGTGCCAATTACGAAGAGGGGCACACTTTTACTAGGGAACGCCACTTTAAGTTATTGGTTAAGCATGGGGGGGTTCTTTAAGTGGAAAATCATTTTTACAACTTAAGAAAAAGGTTAGCAAACATTTACAACTCTCTCTCAAGTATTTTTCTCCATTTTACAATTTTTGGCATTTTTACTTAGCTAAATTAAAGCAATTAATTGCTGACTCTAGACCGACTTGGACTCCTCATGGACAATGACCTAGAAAAACTTGTCCAATTGACCTTAAACTTGGTCCAATGGTGTAGAGGATCTCTTTCCATTTTTTTTGAGTACTCATACCCCTATCAAAATCCCCTAGGACCAAATTTTTACATATTTACATCAAATTTAATTAAAAATACCATTAAATGGGTAATTTTAATAAATTAAAAAAAACTATTAAAACTTGATGGAATTCCGCAAGACCCTAGAAGATGTCTAACATGGTCATTTACAATATTCCTATACTCTATTAACCCATTGGGCTCAATCATTAGAACTTATTTCACCACTTTGGAGGATTATTGTGAGTGAAAAACTCAAGGGTAATTAAAAATTACATGAGGATTAAAAAAACTCAATGAAAAGACTTCCCTAATGATAAAGTCCTAGGTAACTAACCTAAAATATGACTCATGCTGACTCATTACATTATTATCCTATGTAGAGGAGCAAACATTCCAATTACAAAAATACATGCCAGGGGAACAACATTTGCCTTGTAGAACCAGAAGTCTTCAAAAAAAAGTTGTACCCCAAGGTACATAGCTTCATGGTACATGAAGTTGACCCCTAGTCAAAATAGGTGGTCAACAGAGTGCATGTGATAATAGGGAAATGTGGAGTCTTACCTGTGGGTGCCTTTGTGGAGGGCGAGTTGCACCTTGTCATGAATGAAATTGTTTCCTATCCCATTCATTGTCTTTTATTATTAGCTTTATTTATTTTGATCTTTTTCTATTATGATTCAAGGAAATAGTTGAGAGCCACTATCCTAGCTTGATGACTAGATATGAAAACTTTATCCACAAACATTTCATGGAAATGAGAAAGCTAGCTCATGATGAGACCCCTTTCTCTTGGCTATGCCACCAAGAGCCACTACTCTTGTTTGGTGACCAGATAGGTGGTAATGTCATACCGCTACATGCCCATGGTCATAATAGGTCAGATCATGATGAGACCTCCTATCCCTCAACTAGTACCTTGAGTGTTTATGTTATCTTGTGGATCCCCTTTCCTTACGAAGAATTTTTTCACTACTTTCTCAGGGATCCCTGGGCAAAGCATCTCGAAGGTTTCAAAATTGGCTTTTAACTCTTACCAGCTAATTTTACCCTCTATACCTTTAGCCCCTTCTTCCCATGAGGTAAGGTACAACCCTTCATAATGTAGCCAATCCCAATGCCAAAACAAGGATAGGGGATATTGAAGAAATAAATATGGAAAGTGGTAAGTATGCAGGGAATGGACGATGACTTTTAACAGATCCACTCAGTAGCAACCCATCCTAAAGGGAAATCAACTTACTAGAGCACCATGTCACCCTTCCATGTATGAACAAGGAAAATAGCATAATTTCTAAGAAACCGTCATGAAATGAAGAAGGATTCAATAAAACATGTTTAAGTGCTTCAAAAATCAGAGTGATACATACCATGATACCCTGACTTGTTACCTCATGGAGAAAGACTCACTGCTACTTCAAGACCAGGCTGGTGTGATGGATATTGTTGTTGGTGAAACATGGACTATACTGAAGAAAAGAGGGTCCCTATGGGGCCATGCTCAAGTCATCTAGCTCTCGATACCCCATGTATAGGACTTGTGGGCCTCGAGACATGGTATCCTTAGTTATTCCTAGTCTAGGGGATAACATCTGCTTCCAACTCGAGGACATGTGCTCATCGTAGAGCGCATGATAACCTCAACATATCTGGTATGACCTGTGCCTGCTAAATCTCAACAAAATATATCAGTAATCCCTAGGGTGGTGATATCACCCCTTCATCCATATATGATAAAAGAATATCTAGTACAATGGATGAAAAATGACTACCTATTCTAAATTAATTGTACTTACCTGTGAATTCAAGTCTCTTCCCCATGATGGGGTTTGAGGAGGCTTCCACTAATTGGTAATGGACGTTTCCTCTGTTCAAGAGTAGATAAATAGTAGGCATCGTTGACTGACTTCATTTTGATTTTGAAGGGTCCAAGCCAAAATTGTGCACTCCCTTTGACATTGTTAGGCTCACCCTTCTTAGTGTCCCACATCCATATCGAGTCTCCCTCTTGATACTCTTTTGCTTCAAAATTTGTTGTTCCTTGTATTACCTTGGTGTATTGTCTTGAGGGAGGAGGGTGGGATTCAACTGTAAGGACTTCTTGTTGGCTTGTTTTAGCCAACATATCATTATCCCCCTTTTTTAGTAGTTTTCCAAAGCTAACTTATTTGTCCTTATATTTATCTAGGATTTGTTGATACTCTTGTTTCTTTGTCCATTGTATCTCATCAAAATCCTCCTTTGTGGTAAAAGGAAAATATTCTGGAGAAAATGCAGGAAGACTTTCCTTAATTGGTTCATGTGTTTCATTGATCTTAGTATCACTGTCAATCTCTTGTACATGAGCCTTGGCCATTGGCATATTTTAAAGGTGTGAAATTGTCCCATCCTCCATAGGCACATTGATATAATTTAAATCCATCTATAGTGTGCCACCCAACATTGCATCGAACTTCTTGAACAAAAGCATGCTCCGTACATCAAGGACATATACCACCACAACATCCATATGGATTACTCTCTCAAGATATTTACCAAGGTGTACCTTGATGTTCTCAACTACCCCATGGGTAGGTATGGCCCTAGATTCAAAACCGCACACATTTCTATAAGGTCGTGTAGCCTTTAGGCCCACTTGCTCCATAACTTTCAAAGACATCATGTTGGCACCTACTCCTGAGTCAAGCATACAATTGTTGAGACATTTGTTATTTACTATCAATGACATAAAGAAATGTGGGTTCCCATCATATTGAGCCCTGAAATGATCTTTTTATAGCATAATAGGAGGGTCTATTGGTTCATCCAACACATTGAAAAACTTTTCAAACCTTTATTTCATGGATGGAACCTTGATAATTTCCTTCAACAGGATGGTTACATGCATTTTGGCCAATGTGCCTTCCAAGTCAAAATTTAAGTCAACCTTTTTAGCCTTAGAAGAGGTCTTAGGAAGGAGTATGTTCATAGGTGGAGATTTTGGTTGTGAATTTGTAGGTCTAGTAGAGGGATGTTGGCTCATTCGCTTTTTCCTAGTATACACTTGGAATTCTTGTTTTTTCAACTTCTCTCTTGACTCTTGATCAAGGTTATTGATTACCTCCATCCTAGCTTTCTTGGTTGCTTCCTTTATGCCTTCTACATGTTCTTCAGGTGTGATATTAAGGAAATATTGTGGCTCTTCAATGGTATGGTTGATAATGTTGAATTGATCATATTCACCACTATTCAAAGGGAATTCATGCTCCCAATGTGATTCATTGCATTGAAAACACCATGGGTTCTCCTCAACCATGTTTGTGGGGGCTAAGGTGTTAGGGACCTCTTGATCATTCTTGGGCTTGAAAAATTGACTGCCTCTTTGGAATTTCCCCTTATAGGGAGGTCTAGGAGCTTGTTGTTGGGATCTTTCTAGGTTGACAATCCTATTCATTATTAACTCTCAGGTTTTTACCATGCCATCTATAGTCAATTGTAGCTTTTCCAAGATAGCACCAATATCTGAGGCAACCTCAACATTGTGAACTACTTTGGTTTTATCATCCATATTGAATATTAGGGAAGAGAAAGGTTCTACTTTGGATGATAATAGGTTATTTTCAATCTTCATAGCCATCTCATGGGCTTCTTGTATTGTTTTAGGAGCCTTGTCTCTAATAAGGAAACCCATTTTTCAAGTAAAGGCCTTGGTATAAAGAAAGAGAAGAAAGTTGTTTGAAGGGTGGTGGCTTGTTGGGATTTGTTGTACTAGCCTCTCAAATTTATCATGAAATTACCTAACAGTTTCATTCTCAACCTTTATGATTTTGTTAAGCCTCGTTAGTAACATGTTGGGTCTTCCTTGACACTCCATCTTTTGAGGAATTCTTCCTCTAATTTAACCATAGATGTAATACTAGCATCAGGAAGACCGTTATACCATCTTCTAGCACTATCATAGAGGGTAGCAGAGAACAACTTTATTGCTAAGTCTTCAACATCATCACTGATGGGATGAAGTTGGAAAAGCCCCAAAAATTACTCATACAGTCCTTAGTGTTGACTACATCATTACCAGTGAATTTAGGAAACTGGTTCTCATACCTAGGGGGCATTTGTCGAGGGTATCCTCAAATGCCTGTCATGTCTAACAGCTTAAAAATATTGGATGAACATTTCTTTTGGTTATTAACCTGATCTAGATTATGGGTCTAAGTTTGAGCATTAGACATTTTGTTTAAGGGAAGATTACCTCCAAACAGTGATTTTACTACAGGAGAGTTTTGGGGAGGCTTTCTTTTGTAAGATATGGGATGATTGGTATATCTCCCTGAACTTTGTGGAGTCGCCAGATAATCTTTTTTGATATTAGAAAAGGGATGAGGGAATCACCCTCAGTGGAGTCACCAGGTAAGATTTTTGAAATGGAGGCTTTGGATGAAGGCTTACCGAAAAATGTCATTCGAGGAAAGAATGACCTGATGTTCCCAGAAAACGGCACCAAAAATGTTATCGCACAATCTGTACTTTCCCAAAGCATAAAGGAAAGTAGGACTAGATTGACATAACAAAGAGGTAGTCCTATCAATGCCACCCCAATAGGATACCTCTTTCTATTTAGGAGGAGAATAAACTCACTCCAAGGGAGACATACCAAGACCTAGTTGGTTTGATGAAGGGTAAAAAGACTAGGTAAAACCCACCCCTCTCTCTAGGTCACTTGAGGAAATAAATCACTTGGTAAAGTTAAGGGGGGGGAATAAAAAGTAAATGAATGGTACCTTCCCTTTACCAATGAAACAACAAACGTTAGCAACAATCAATGATATCGATGTTTCAAATTAGTGACTTCAATATAGAAATATGCTACTTAAACACTTAAAAGATCAAATGTATAGCAACAATAATATATCCATAAATTGCAAGGTATGATGAAAAAAATGATATAAAGACTTTGCAATTTGATAGTACTTTGTCACTCACAATTTCAAGATTTAGAAAAAGTCAATAGATTACTTCAATAGGATGTCAAAACACTTGCAACAACATTAAAATAATAATTATGACAACAACAAAACCACTTCGGAAAGTACTTAAATTAGGTAATTTAAACAAACACATTATCATGCAATGATAGTAATTTGCCCAGTACAAGTGTTGGGTGGTTTTCTAGATAGTTTGAGGGTTTTTAATGGGATGCAATGATGGTTGTTACAGTGGTTACAATAGCAGCACCAGCCTCAAACAACTTTAGAAATTTGCACCTAGAACTCTAGCAAAAGGAAGACTAAAGCCTTGGGATGATAGAACCTAGGCAAATGCAAATTTATGGGTTAGTTTTAAGGGTTTGTATGTTGATTAAGGCTGATAAATAAGGGTTGTAACAACAATTATAGCAGAGGTAATATAGTTGTTAGTGTTAGTGAAAGTTTCAAGAAGATGTGTTGAAAGTTTGTTTGGTCTCATTCATCCACAAGAGTGTAAAACTCAGTGTCTTTTAAGGCTTATGGTGTTGCAATATTGTAACTACAAAGAGTATTTTATTTATTATTGAGTTGTTATTCATTATATTAATCCCCTTTTGTGGATTGATCATGTCGGGCATTGTAATTGACCAAATCCCCTTTTGTGGATTGGTAAAACCCTAAATATGTTGTGCAAATTGAGAAGTCGACCCCCAGGTTAATTAAAGTGGTTTTAACCACTAAGAAGACAAGTCGGCCCTGCCCAATGAAGAGACACCTTTCCAACACCTGTCAATTTCTATAAATAAAGGAAGCAATGCCTCATTATCTCACTCACTCATTCGCTCATCCAGTGCACAAGTTTGGTAATTGCAGTTGGGATAAGAAGGAAGAGAGAGGCGCATTGCTCAGTGTTGGATATTCTCTAGTGTTTTGGTTTATTGTCTTGGCATTGTATTGGCTATCTATATTAAGGAATTTTTTGTTGGGTTTTCTCCCCCATGAGGGTTTCCCAAGATAAATGTTGTGTATATTGTGATTGTGTTTCTCTCAATGATCCTACCTATGTTATTGTTATCTAGTAAATTGAAAAGAAAAATAATAATAGATCAAAACTTAACATGGTATCAGAACTAAGATGAAGAGGGCATCTTTCACTGGATAAAGAAAAATTTCATTGTTGTTGTACAAGAAAATTAGGGCTTTTTGTTGAAGAGGAATATTAGCCTAAAAATTGTCTAGAAAAGTGTGCCCTAGCCTAGGGAACTCTTTGGCACATTGAGCGCACCTTTTCAGTGGTCAGATACTCTGAAAATTCAAACCCTAGTTTTGACTAGTACCAAAAAACCAGAAGTACCAGAAAACCAAAAGTACCAGAACACCAAGAAACTAGAACTAGTACCAAAAGCACCAGTCCATATTTTCGCAAGCTCAGTTTCAAGGGGTAAAATTTGGATTTTTAAAAATCTGAGTGCACCATCTTACTCGCCTCATCTCAGTGCATCTAGCCACTAGATCAGAATTTCAAAATTCAAAGTTTGAAAAATTAAGGTTTTCTCATGAAACTGTAAGTTACAGTTAAAGTACAAGTTGCAGCATAAGTTTTAGTTGCAACTGCAGTATCAATTGAAGTATCAACTGCAGTTCCAGTTGCAGTCACCCTTGAAGTTTTTAAAGGGTTGGTAATTATTACCGCTGCTACCAGATGGTGCCACTACTATCAGAGGTATGTACTCACATATGTTTAAATTGCTAAGCTTTAAAGAGTATTTGCAGGAGAAGGGATCTCTTCTCATAGATCAACACATTCAGAGGAATAATGCAACCCGGGTTTTATTATTCTGATATACATCTATTTGTTATGACATTATTTTGATCTAGGTTGCATGTTGAAGCTATGACCATCATACTAAACTTTGGTTAAAATTAAAGTCAAGATATTAGATTGATTAAAGTTGAGATCATAAAGTTTATTCTCTAACCCACCCTTCTGTCAATATAGCATATTTTCTTAGTACAGAAGACAGGTGGAAGAAATCACTTGTCATTTTGAGTGAAGGAGACTTGGAAGAAAAGAGACACACTCATTATTGAGGACAAGACTCCAGGTTCGAGGTTTGATTAATTAAGTTGATAAGATTCAAAGTTGCACATGACAAGTTAATAACTACCCCATTACAAGTAAACACTATAGTTGAGGAAGCAGTCTTTGAAAAGTATTATACTTGGTAGCATGTGAGTATATTGAGATAAATGCTTAATGTGATCATTTACTAGATACAACTCACATCTCTTCTGGGAGAAAATTCTTGTGTTGGTTCTAAGTTACCATGGAAGAATATTTGATCACAACACTAGAAGAGTGTTGATCCATTTCATATTGTAGTTCTTACTTTTGATCTTTGTTTCAGGAAGGCCACAAGTGATAGCTCTAAAGGAGCTAATATGATGATTATTCATGCTATTGTTTTATTACTACTATCAAAAGAGTATTATTCTTTCATGTTGTTTTGTTGACCTTGGTTCAGGTCACAGGTGATAACCCTAAGGAAGCTATAGTGAAGGTTACACAAGGCAACAGATTAGATGAGACATGAAGCAGACTACACAAGTCATGTACATGATGGTATACATCCATAAAGAAGAATATACTTTTGAGATCCAGAGTATCTAATATGGAGATTGATTTTAAGGAGAAGAAGGCTACAAACATTAGAACAAGAACTCACAGAAGACTTGGTCAAAGGATAATGAAGCCACCTAGACGGGAAGCCAAAATCATTTTAAGTTTGACTCAGCCTTTCATATTTAGACTTGGTATTCAACACCAAGTATACCCCATAAGAGACAATGAAGTCCTTGTAGACTCAGAAGAAATCAAGAGTAAGACTGATCTTAGAAAGGATCAGATGAAGAAGACAACTTCCAGGACTGGGAGACATATGCCATGAAAATACTAGATTGTAGCTTCAAAAACTTCTAGGAGATATGAAATATCCTGGAAGATTCCCTTGTTTCAGTAACAGAGAAGGTAGCTAGTTAGAAAGAATAGGATATGGATTCTTCCGTGAAGACTAGAAGAGAAGTTAGTATTGACTTCCAATATTGGTCTATATAGATCAAGCATGTTTCATATGTACAAATCATGATGCGTGTCTAGAGGATTCTCCTAGAAAGAGGGAGAAGACTATTAATTTGTTAGCCCTTGGTTATGTAAGGTTGTGAAGATCAAGGAAAGAAGCATGAAGTATGAACTGCACGGAAATAACATTGACTGAGATTGGGTCGAAGTGGTTAAAGAAGCAAAAAAGAAGGAGTGAAGTAAGAGAAAGTGAGTTGTTGAATGAGAAGGCTGAGGAAGACATATCGGCAAGGAATATGGATTGTGAACAACTCATCAAGCAGAACAATCCATCAACGAGTGCTTGGAGCACCTCACGAGAAATAAGGAAAGGCAGGCTAGCGAAGCCCTGAAAATGTGGGTCAAGTTGACCTAGGGTTTTAGACACCTAGAGTTTAGGCATTTTAGGGTTTTGACACCTAGGTTTCGACCTAAGGTTGTCCGAGAGTCATTATAATGTATAAATAAAGTTCAAGAGGACCTAGGATGGGTTCGATTATGTAATGAGTGATTATTGTTGTTGAGAGGGAAAGGTATTATGTTGAGAGAGATTCGGTGTTGTAATATCTTCAGTTGGGTGCAAAGATCAACCCTGCAGCTAGGTGCACAAGGAGGGGAGAGAAAGAGAGAGAGAAGAAGAGAGATCTGCAAGCTAAAAGCACAGATAGAACTGTATGTTTTCCTATAATATCAAGAAACACAGTTCTGTGAATGTAGCCCTAGGGAGAGGGTGAACCACGTATATCTTGTTGTTCTGTGGGATTGATGTTGTGTTATTTTGCCTTCTGATTACTCTGTTATTGCATCATTGTGTTAGATCTGAGATATAACTGTGCGAAGTAGGTTTGAGTTGGTAAACGATATCTAGATGTTGTGTTGTTGTTGTTTTGGACCCACTTTGCATTTCCTCTGGTTGTAGACACCTGTGTCCTACAACCCCCTAGTGCTACTTCGGGTGAGACTGCATATGCTCCGCAGATGTTGTCGAAAGGGCTAGTAGTTAGGGCTTGTTGGTGTGTTTTTAGATTTGAACCCTAGGTATGCCCCTGTGCCAACAAATGGTTCTGTTGTCAGGACCAAAATCTTCTTGAGGGAATGTCAAGGTGGTTTCCATCGAAGATAGAGATTTAGAAGTGGATAGAAGAACAAGAAAGGGACTTTGCAAAATCTCAGAACAAGAACCCTAATCTTAGTATAGAGGATTGGTTGGGAAGGTATATCTTTACCGATATACACGATATCTTCTTTGGAGGAATTCATAAGGAGCTATATGAGTGGCTAGCCAGATTAGCAAATACCCAGTTTGAAGTCATATCTAGACCATATGTGGTTTGGATGTTTGCATTGATCAAGAAGGTCAAGAGAGTAGATAACGTTGTGTCAAGATCAGTGGATCATTGGTTTGATAGTACCATTTTAGGGTACATTACTAAGTTTTCTATTGACAGAGTAGAATCATATAGCCAAGCAGAGAGATATTTCTTTGAGGGACCTAGAGGAAAATTTTTACATTTTCTGAAGTTGAAGATCAAGATGTTATTGCATGAGAAGAACATCTTGAAGATATAGTAATCGGTGGGATTGAAGAGATAATGTTCAAGAACTCATAAAGAGACAATGACACAGAGGTTGGACACATGCACAGTGGGAGATCATTTAGAGAAGTTCCTCTAGTGAACTTGTTTGAGCAGAATCACAAACCACCAGCACAGGAAGAATGGTTCTATAGTGGGGAAGAAGAAGAGTTATTGAACGAGGAACATTCAAAATCATCTAAGGAAAAAGAAGGGAAGACTGGAGAATCTCGTCGAGAAGATTTAGAAACTTCAAGAATTGCACAGACTATTGAAGTAAGTACTATTAGTCCTCGTGTTTTTTTAGCAACATTAAGTAACTAGAGTAACCTAAGTTATCGAAGCACTCAGAGCACTAGTACGAGTGGTTCAGTGCATACTCACTCAAGAACCCTAAGAATATCTATGGCAGATGAGATGAGGTTACCCACCTTTAGGGGAGATGGATCTGAATATCCTGATCAACATTGGTTCTTATGCGAAGCTGTATGGAATATTAAGAATGTCACTAATGAAGTTGTTAAGAGAGCTCATTTTAGTACTACCCTGAGAGACTACGCACTGAGTTGGTACATGAAATTTGTCCAAGGAGTTGTACATCTTAAACCGCTAAATGGAATTAAGATTGTTTTGATTGTTGATTTCAAGAAACCCAATTCGGAGTCACACTGCATTACAGAGCTAAAATAAATCAAGCAGAGAGTAGTTGATCCTGTTTGGGAGTTTGATCAGAGGTTTAAGACCACAACAGGTCATTTGAATTTTCAGATCCCAAATGAACAAAATAAAGAATGGTTCATTCCTTCCCTTTGATGCAACAAAAGATCGCTTTGTAGACTAAGGCGTTGGAAATCACCATGAAACTAGAATCAACCCCTATGGGAGAGTCCAGCTCAGGCATGAGTCAAATTTTGAGTCAGCTAACTAGCTTATCACTGCAGGTTGAAGATATGAAGAAATATAAGGGAAAATATAAAAGAGAATATATTTGGTGTATCAGATGCAAATCAGAGGGCCATGACAAGGAGCTCTGTCATCTATTTCATGAGTACTTGGCTTTAGGAGCTCCGAGCCCTTTGAAGTAGGTTACTCTACCTTGGTGCGAGGTATGTAGAAATCAGCATCGCGCTGGTGAATGTTATTACATGAAAAAATATGTCCAGACACCTACCAACTTTTACTGCACATTTTGTAAATCTGTGGGGAATGATGAGAAAGATTGAAGGGCTTATGACCTCTTTCATGAAAGATCAAGAGACACATGTAGAATTCAAGGTGAAGTACAATAGGAAGGAAATACTACGTAGTTTAACTCCCTAGGAAGAGGAAAATTCAACCCTCACGATGGATTTAGAGGAAGAGGAAGAGGAGGAGGTATGGATCAAGGTCGAGGTCGGATCATTTGTTATAACTATGTACAACTAGGACATTTGGCAAGGGACCGTCAGAACCCTTGTACCACTTGCAGCTACTGCAACTCATTTGAACATGTTATTGAATATTGTCCTATGTTGTTAGCCAAACTTCAAGAGAGATGAGGAGGAAACCCACAAGTACAATTAATCTCAGCAGAACCTCGCGGAGAGGATCCTAGAGTCGTTGTTATCACTAGAGGAGGCGTTGCTACAGGAGAAGACAGGGTGACTCCAACAAATAATATAGAAGAATCAGGGGTCAGAAGGGCTACAAAGAAGACACCAGAGTTTGATCCGAGGAAAGAAAAGTAGATATTTGAAGAAGCAAGAAGAGAATTTGGAAGTGATTAGGTTTCTTCATCAAAGGCATAACTAGAAGTGAGAGAATGTGGGATTCCTTTGGCATTCGATCAGTCTGCATCACTGGGAGAAGGAAAAGAGGTAAGCAAGATTGTTATTTTCTTGTATACGTTCATTGATTTGATTAAGGATGAAATATCCATACAAGAACTACAACACTTGATCTGAAAGTATGAACTAGGGAAGGTAGACCCTCTATTGAATAGAGAAGTACATCAAGTATCCAAAAAGAGAAGGACAAATAAGGAACTACACCTTAATTCTCAGATTGGATATTATGATATAGATTATGTGGTCCTCAACTTAAGATCAGAAGTCAATGTTATGACGAAGCAAACTTGGGCACTGATGGGAAAACCTAAGTTAATTTATTCCCCTATCAGGCTTAGTATGGCTAATCAGTAGGTAGTAAGCCCCTTTGGGAGACTGGAGCATGTCCCTGTGGACATCGATGGGGTAAGGACATTTGTGGACTTCGAGGTGATTGAGATAGTTGATGATAGTTGTCCTTATCCTGCATTGTTAGGAATTGATTGGGCTTTCCACAATTCCATTGTTGTTGACTTAAAGAAAAGAAGAATGACATTTGAAGGTGATGGCCTTAGGGTCATTGCACCTCTGGATCCTGATGAAGGTCGAAGATACACAGAACCCATCAGAGAAGAAGACCACACATATGAGATAGAGAATATATATAAATTGACAACAAGACAATAGGATTACATGAACCCTACAACAAATGGGAATTTAAGTGGGCGAAGTGACAGTGCATGCTCATCAGACTCAGAAAAAGAATTGGAGAATTGGCAGAACAAAATGTAGGAAGTTTTTGCGCGAAGGTGTGCTATATTGACTAGGGAAGTTCATTAGATTGGCACAGAAGTAAGTAATCTTCCCACATTTCATGGTTTAAATTAGTTAGAAACATTCTTATCAGATTTTGAAGAAATTGTACCACTACAACAAAGATTCTTGGCACTGGATGAGGCTTTGAAAGAAACACCAGCAAGATGGTGGGGGACACATAAAAAGAACATCGCGGACTGGATGCAATGTTGCACTTTGATGGAAGTGCTCTTTTCAGAACAAGTAGAAGGATGCGAAGTTTGATACACAAGTCAAAGTTGTCCGAAGGACCATGTGTGAGGTTGTGAGGAGGCCTAGAGAAACATTCCTCAAGAACAGTGGGTCCATAATTTCATCAACACTCTGAACACAACGCCTATCAATTGGTATCTTCAAGAAGAACTACACCTCACCACTTCATATTGGTATAGTATGACTCAGAACTTTGTAGCTGCATTTTTATTTGAAATCTAGTACCCTTCAGTAGATCAAGATATACAAGTTATAAGATAAAAAGTCTTCAAGGAGGCATCTAACTTCCCTATTGAGAAAGAAGAGGATGAATAGACTGCACCTCTTCATAAATTGCAAGGATGTTACAATATCAATGCTAATGAAGGTAATGATACTAGGAATGTGAACATCAAAAAAACAAAAGGAAAGAGAGACATAAAAGGACTAGGAGTCGAACTACCTTTCATTGGACAACCGATCAAAATAAAGAAAGATAATATTGGAATAGAGAAAGAACCTAAGCTTGTTAATGTTGGAGATTATTGGGATGATGCCACCATTAATAAGATATCAAAACTACTACATGAATATCCAGACTTGTTCCCAACTAAGTTCACTGATATAAAGGGAATTAAAGAACCCATGGGAGAGATGAAGATCCCCTTGAAGACAGATACCAGGCCAGTTAAGCAAGGACCCTACAGATTGAATCCCAAATATAAGAAGAAAGTGAAGATTGAATTAGACAGGATGTTGGAAGCAAGAATCATGAACCTATTGAAGAGTCAGAATGGATTAGCCCTATGGTGGTCCAAGATAAGAAGACAAGAGAGATAAGGATCTGTGTAGATCTCAGGAAGTTGAATGATGCATGTTTGCATGACCCATTCCCTACGCCTTTCACCGACGAAGTGTTAGATAATGTAGGAGGTCAGGAAGTTTACTCCTTGACAGATGGATTTTTAGGTTATCACTAGATCAGGATTGCCAAGGAATACCTCCATAAGACCACATTTGCAATAGAATGGGGATCCTACCAATACACAGTGATGCCTTTTGGATTGAAGAATGCACCAGCCATCTTTTCTAGGGTGGTGGTCGAAGCATTCAAGGAGTTTTTACATAATTTTTTGCAAGCATATTTTGATGATTAGACTGTTTTTAGCTTATTGAAAAATCATATTGAATGTTTAAGACTAATGTTGGATAAGTGCAAGCAATGTCAGATTTCCATGAACCTGAAGAAGTGCATCTTATTTTCACCCTTTGGAGTGCTTCTAGGGAATATTGTGTGTAAGCAGGGGCTGCTGGTAGATCCATCCAAGATTGTCATTATTATTGATCTACCCCCTCCCTACTTCAGTCAAACAATTACGCACTATGCTGGGACATACTGGATACTACAGAAAGTTCATTAAGGGCTATGCACATATTACAACACCTATGGAGAAGTTATTAAAGAAATATTGTCAGATTCAATGGACAAAATAATGTCATCAGAGCTTCAACACACTGAAACAGAAAATGATTATTGCACCTATTCTGGTTTTCCCAGATTGGAGCAAGGAATTTCATGTGCATGTCGATGCTTCATCTATTGAACTAGGAGCGGTGTTAGCACAACCATGAGCAAGAGATATTGACCATCTATTAGCCTTTGCTAGCAGGAAGCTATCTACAACTAAGATAAACTACACTACCACTGAGAGATAAGGTTTATCCATGGTGTATGCACTGCAGAAGTTTCACAACTACTTGTTGGGAGGACACTTTAGGATGTTCATTGATCACTCTGCACTAAAATACCTAGTCAACAATCCAGTGTTGGGGGGAAGGATATGCAGATGGTTACTGCTATTCCAGAAATATGATTTTGAAATTGTGGTCAAGCCAGGAAGAATGAACAAGGGACCTGACCACTTGCCTAGGTTGGAGCAAGGAGAGGAACCTACCAGTTTGGAGGATACACTACCAGATGCACAGTTCTTGGCCATCAAAAGGGTTGATGATCACTTTGCCAAGATAGTCCAATTCCTATCAACAGGAATGGCACCTCGTGAATATAAAATCATTCAAAAGAAACAACTGGTAGTTTGCACTACAGATTTTTCACTTATAGTTGGAAAACTATACAAGATGGGACCTAATGAGATATTTAGGATATGTGTTATGGAGGCAGAAAGACCACTAATTCTAGTAGAAGCACATGAAGGCATTGCAGGAGGACACTATGCTGGAAAATGAACAACACAGAAGGTTCTTAGAGCTGGCCTCTGGTGGCCTACTTTACATAAAGATGATAAGGAATACTATAAAGCCTATGATGTATGTTAGAGAGTTTGGAAACCTTCCAGAAGAGATGAGATGTGTTTAGCACCACAGTTGACCTTACAGGCATTTGAGAAATGGGTTATTGATTTCATGGGACCAATTAACCCACCAGGAAAGCACACAGGAGCTAGATACATCATCACTGCAACAAAGTATTTGACCAGATGGGCAAAAGCAAGAGCAGTGAAGAACTGTAGTGCAACTACATCTGTGTGATTTATATTTGATGATATCATAACCAAGTTTGGATGCCCGAAGACCCTGGTAAGAAATCAAGGTAAACACTTTACTAATAAGACTATTGAAGATTTGACTAAGGAATTTGAAGTCCACCATCAGAAGAGTACTCCTTACCATCCACAAGCGAATGGGATGGTCGAATCTTTCAACAATATCTTGGAGATTGTGATGACAAATATATGTAGTTTGAACGGGGACGACTAGGATTTGAGAGTACCAACAGTGCTATGGGCCTATAGAACTACTTGCAAGAAGCTGACAATGCAGACTCCCTTTAAGTTGGTTTATGGTCTAGAAGTAGTTGTCCCTATGGAATATTTGGTTCCTAGTCTCACAATTGTAGCATTCATAGATATGGATGACACTGGTGTTGTTCAAGAGAGGCTCGTACAGTTGGTAGAACTAGAAGAAGACCGATTAATTGTAGGATTTCATTAGAAGGTACAGAAGGAATGAGAAAAGGCTTACCATGACAAACATATCAAGAAGAAATCATTTAAGCAAGGAGATTTGGTATTGGTATATGACAGAAAGTTCATGAAGCACCCAGGGAAGTTCATAACACATTGGCTTGGGCCATTTGAGGTTGTCTATGTTACAGAAGGAGGAGTTGCACAGTTGAAGACACTGAATGGAGAGTGGAAGGAAGGTTTAATGAATGGGAGCCGGTTGAAATTGTACTATGACAACCAGCTGCCTCGCAAGTCTCAGTAAAAGAAAAAGGAGATGGGTCTAGGTACCAGGTGTAGTTGAAACTGGGTACCAGACACAGAAAAGATAGTCTGCACAGGGAAGAAAGGGACAGATCAGAAAGAACGGACTGCCTTGTGTAGTCTAAAGTCGAAGTGAAACAGAAGTTTCAGACCTGAAATGCATCGGGACGAGTCACGTGTGAGTGTTGGGGGCCTGTTGGCCCTTGGTTATGGAAGGTTGTCAATATTAAGGAAATAAACGCGAAGTATGAACTACGCGGAAAGCACATTGACTGAAATTGGGTTGAAGTGGTTAAAGAAGCATAAAAGAAGGAGCGAAGTAAGAGAAAGCGAGTCGTTGAATGAGAAGGCCAAGGAAGACAGATCATCAAGGAAGATGGATCATGGACAACTCAACAAGCAAAAAAATCCATCAACGAGTGCTTGGAGCACCTCACGGGAAAGAAGGAAAGACAGGTTGGCGAAGCCCTGAAAACACGGGTCAAGTTGACCTAGGGTTTTAGACACCTAGGGTTTTGGAATTTTAGGTTTTTGAAACCTAGGTTTCAACCTAAGGTTGTCTAAGAGTCATTGTAATGTATAAATAAAGGTCAAGAGGACCTAGGATGGGTTGAATTATGTAATGAGCGATTATTTTTGTTGAGAGGGAAAGGTATTCTATTGAGAGAGATTATGTGTTGTAAGATCTTCAGCTAGGTGCAAAGATCAACCCTGCAGCTGGGTGCACAGGGAGGGAAGAGAAAGAGAGAGAGCAGGAGAGATATCTGCAAGCTAAAAGCGCAGATAGAACTGTATGTTTTCCTATAATATCAAGAAACACAGTTTTGTGGACATAGCCCTAGGGAGAGGGTGAACCACGTATATCTTGTTGTTCTGTGGGATTGATGTTGTGTTCTTTTGCCTTCTGATTACTCTGTTATTGCATCATTGTGTTAGATCAGAGATATAACTGTGTGAAGTAGGTTTGAGTTGGTAAGCGATATCTAGATGTTGTGGTGTTGTTGTTTTGGACCCACTTTGCATTTCCTCTAGTTGTAGACACCTGTGTCCTGCAACCCCCTATTGCTACTTCGGGTGAGACTGCATCTGCTTCATAGGTGTTGTCGAAAGGGCCAGTAGTTAGGGCTTGTTGGTGCGTTGTTAGAGATGAACCCTAGGTCTGCCCCTGTGCCAACAACTATGACAAGACACTTACTCCAATAATTGAAGAAATAGTTCCAGTATTCATGAAGACAACTAGAACAACCATGATTAATATATAGTATGAGATGCAAGGGGAGAAATCCCCATATTTAAAATTGAGTGGCAGTTTGTGCAGTACATTAGTTGGGTCACAGAGACATGACTACAATAAAAGATAGAGTTACCTCCATGAAAGAAGAAAATCTACCTTCAATATCAGTTATTGAGCCACTCTCAGTTTCATATGAAGTTGTTGTTGTGATGAAGTAGAGGAGTTACTTTCATATTTCAGCAGTCACGGTGAGAATGGAGCAACCATTCTTAACTTCAGAGAAACTGTAGGTGCAAAGTCTCAGTTCTAGAAGGAACAATTGCAGAAAGAGGAGAGGACATACTCTCAAGAAGTGAGACGAATAGTGATTTGCAGAGACAACATAGAGCTAGCACATGATTGTGCAGATTGAATTGTAGCTGAGAAAGTGTATGAGGTTGGTACAAAGTGATGT
The DNA here is from genome assembly GCA_009831015.1 of Picea engelmannii. NCBI lineage: Eukaryota > Viridiplantae > Streptophyta > Pinopsida > Pinales > Pinaceae > Picea > Picea engelmannii. The sequence goes on along the minus strand of ML822524.1, from coordinate 31,275 downwards.
GAAAATTTGATTTGAAATTGAAGATAGAAATACTCATGTATGCAAGATGAAGCAAGCCCCTAGAGCTTGGTATGGTAGAATCGACCGTTTCCTGATGAGCTTGGGCTTTACCAAGAGTAAAGCTTATTCTAACCTTTACTTCAAGGTTATGATCAAATTATATTAGTGTTGTATGTGGATGACTTATTCTTAACTAGAGAAGAAAAGCTCATCACAAAATTGTAAGAAGAATCTCACTACAGAATTTGAGATGAAAGACCTAGGCCTAATGCACTATTACTTAGGTCTTGAAGTTTGGCAGAGCCCAGAAAAGATCGTCCTTAACCAAGAGAAGTATGCAGTTGAAATACCAAAGAGGTTTGATATGTTGGAATATAAATCCATGAACACACCCATGGAAATGAAGTTGAAGCTCCTGTGGTAGATATCTCGTCTGAATTGGATGATACTACTCTGTATAGACATATTATTGGTTCGTTGATGTATCTGATGAATAACAGACCAAGTATATTTATTTTTTTTGTGAACACCTTTTGAGTCAGTGTCTGGTAGAGCCCAGAGATTTTCACCTTGTAACTGCAAAACATGAGATGAGATACCTTAAGAGTATGTTGAATTTTGGTCTCTGTTATACTAGAGATCATGACTTCAAATTGAATGGATATACTGATTCAGATTGAGCTAGAAGTGTTTCTAATAGAAAGAAAACTTCAAGATGTTGTTTCAGTCTTGGGTAAACCATGAATTCATGGAAGAGTAGGGAGAAATTCATCATTTCGCCCAGCACGGAAGAAGCAAAATACATTGTTTCATGTTCCTCCAATTGTGAAGCCATATGGCCTTGGATGTTGTTGAAAAATTCATTTGATATGGAGATGGATGCCACCATGATCATATGTGATAACCAGAGTTGTATAAAGAAGATGTGTTCAATGATGAGTCGAAGCTCATAGAGATATGGTATCACTTCATTCGTGATATGGTGTAGAGAGGAGCCATAAAGCTCCATTATGTTGGCACGAATGAACAGGTTGTAGGTGTAAAGTTTGAGCACTTTCGAGATAAGCTTGGTGTAGTCTGAAAGGACCTCCCTCGAAAGGGAGAGTAGTGTGATGCCAGCCTTGTGCTAAATATTTCCAGCTTCATGTTGATGTTGTTGAGTTGTCATCCTCATGCTAAAGATTTCCAACTTCATGCTGATGTTGTTGAGATGCCATCCTAGTGCTAAAGATTTCCAGCTTCATGCTGATGTTGTTTAGATGCCAGCCTCCTGCTAAAGATTTCCATATTTGTGTTGATGTTGTTGTGATGCCAGCCTAATGCTGAAGATTTTCAGCTTTGTGCTGAGGTTGTTATGATGCCATCCTAGTGCTGAAGATTTCCATCTTTGTGTCAATGTTGTTGAGATGCCAGCCTCGTGCTAAAGATTTCCATCTTCGTGTTGGTGTTGTTGAGATTCCAACCTCATGTTGAATATTTCCAGCTTCATGCTGAATATTTCCATCTTAGTACTAATTTTGATGAGAGTCCAGCTTCGTACTGAAGATTTCCAACCTAGTGTTGATGTTGATGATTCTCCAGCCTTCATGTTGTGATTCTATTGTTGTTGATGTTGTTATTGATGATGATGATGTATTAGTGTTATACTAATCCATGTTGATGCATATGATGATGATGTCATTCCAGCTCCTTGATGTGGATGGTGATATTGATGATCACAAAAAAAACTTCCGATGATTTATAGATATGTGAGTCAGTGTTCCAGATGTTGTTGATGTTGCTTCCCTCTCTCTCTCTCCTGATGATGTTGTAGAATACCCTTCTTGTTAAGGGGGAGTGTTGAAATATTGTAACTGCAAAGAGTATTCTATTTATTATTGAGTTAGTATTCATTAGATCAATCCCCTTTTGTGGATTGATCATGTTGGGCATTGTAATTGACCAAATCCCCTTTTTTGGATTGGTCGAACCCTAAATATATTGTGCAAATTGAGAAGTCGGCCCCTAGGATAATCAAAGTGGTTTTAACCACTAAGAAGACAAGTTGTCTGTGCCCAGTGAAGAGACACCTTTCCAACACCTGCAGTTTCTATAAATAAAATAAGCCAACACCTCATTATCTCACTCACTCATTCACTCATCCAGTGCACAAGTTTGGTAATTGCAGTTGGGAGAGGAAGGAAGAGAGAGGCACATTGCTCAGTGTTGGATATTCTCTAGTGTTTTGGTTTATTGTCTTGGCATTGTATTGGACATCTATATTAAGGAAGTTTTTTTTGGGTTTTCTCCCCCATGAGGGTTTCCCAAGATAAATTTTGTTTATCTTATGATTGTGTTTCTCTCAATGATCCTACTTATGCTATTGTTATCTAGTAAATTGAAAAAAAAAAAAAATAGCTCAAAAATTAACATATGGAGTCAATAATAGTAACAATATCACTTGGGAAATAAAATAATGATAATGCTTATCTAAGGGAAGAAGTAAATGCAAGAGGTGTTGGCACTTCAAGGCCTCAAGCATTTGTCCTTTTTAAAGGGAGGTTTTTATAGAGAGTAGGCACTTCTAGGCCCTAGCATACCTTCCTTCCTTAGGTTTCGAAAGACAATTTAATTGGTGACAAGAATGATATTACTAGAGAGCTAGCACTTTAGGCCTCTAATAATCACTCCAAAGAAAATGTATAATTGGCAAGATCAAGCTAGTAGAATAGTTATAGAGAGAAAGAAGCATTTATTGTTCCTCCCCTAGGGTTTAAACAAGAAATTTCATAATCTTAGACATGAAACAAGTAATTTTACCACAAACATCCATAGCATGAATAAAAATGTAGATTTTCCATTTACTTCACCAAGAATAATCAATTCAATCCCTAGTTGAAGACTATTCCACCATGAAAAAATCCAAAATACACCACCATAAAGCTCTCCCAAGAGGTGCACACTAGTTATTTAAGCCAATAACCCTTAAAGAGGGTGAAAATTTCATACCACCACTTGTGTGTGATCAATTATGATGTAAAAATGAACTTAGCCAGCCATATTTATAGGGAAATCTTGGCTAATTAATCCAACATTTGTATTTTTTCATAATGTTAAATTTGGCAGCATCGATAGTCATTCGCCAATGAGAGGCCATATGGGCCACCCTAAGGCTAGCCAGGTATATTTGGAGAATCAACTAGTCTTGTGAGGTAATGAAAAAAACTAGGGGGAACGTACAATCTCTGTCAATCAAACCAAAAGTCAAGACAAACGAGATGCTATGTAAGTCTAATGAAAAAGTCAGGGGGAACGTACAAAAGTCAAGGGGAACGTACAACCTATATGAGCATAGCCAGGCTAGTGAAAAAATCAGGGGGGACATACAACCTCTGTGAGCCTAGTCAATTCTTGTGAGCCATGAGAAAAAGTCAAGGCATCTAGCAAAAGTTAGGTTGAATATAAAATTCCTATGAGCTAAAAACAAACGATATTCATAATATTCCAAATGATATAAATGTATTGATCTAGTGCATTGGCACATGTAACATTATCCACCATGAAGAGAAATTTTATTTTCCTTGTTAAGAGTCGAGTTGTAACTGAAATCTCAAGTCTAGTTCTATTTTTGAACTAAAGTGTAATGCTGAGTTGAAACTGAAGTCTCAAGTCTAGTTCTATTTTCAAACTAAAGTGTAATGTTGAGTTGTAACTGAAGTCTCAAGTCTAGTTCTATTTTCAAACTAAAGTGTAATGTTGAGTTATGTCAAGCATGCTTTCACACCTCTATTTTGAGTCCTCTCCACTTCTCCTCCATTCCTTTATAAGCAGAGGTCGATCCCCTCTCTACATAATTTCTATGCAGTGTAAAGGTGAATCATTAAATGTTGCTATACAAAGGCGAATATCAGTCCATTAAAGGTTGCGATACATAGGTGAATATTCATCCATTAAAGGATGTTATACAGAGGTGAATATCAGTCCATTAAAGGCTGCTATATAGAGGCGCATATAGAAGCAGCCATAACAGTGTTGTACAGAGGTACATATCAACACTAAAGAGGCAACCATTTCAGTGTTTTACAGAGTTACATATCAGCGCTAAAGAGGTTGTCATAACAATGTTGTACAGAGGTACATATCAGTGCTAAAAAGGTAGCCATATCATTGTTGTACAGAGGTACATATCAGCGCTAAAGAGGCAACCATATCAGTGTTGTAAATCATCATATAGAGGTTACATATAGAGGCACATATCAATCGGTTAAAGGAACTTTTAACAACCCATATCAGAGCTAATATATCTTAGTATTTGAAAGCAACTAGGATACATCTATATCAGCAAGGTCTCTTAGGTCTCCGCTAGGTTAGAGTCAACTTGGCAAGCTCTTTAAGAGCGGAGTTTTCAAGGTGGATGTTTGTAAGTGATCTTACATTATTAATGGAATAAAGGAATATCGTTTGTTTGGGTTTTCTCCCTATACAGGGTTTTCCCAGGGTATATGTGTTGTTGATGTGCATTCTTATGTATCTACATGATTATTTATATTCAGTTATGATTCTATATTGCTGAAATGTATTAAGTTGGAATCAAAGTGTTGAAGAATTCAAAGAAATAATCCACATAAGAAATCAAGCTCAAAATTTAACATGGTATCAGAGCTTAGGGTGTGATAAGCTTGTTGAAGTGCATCAACGGGTACACATAGATCCAAGAAATCTTGATTAAGTTTCCAATGTGAGGTCCATGGTGTTGAAACAGAACTTAAATTTTGTTTTTCTTGAACAAATTTTTGTTATCCTGGAGTCTTTGCACTATTAAAAATTTTCAGATCTAATGAATTTGAAATACACTTGAGGCTTATTCTTGGAAAAAGAACGATTGAAAAT
>ML822524.1:4778-16814 GCA_009831015.1 Picea engelmannii | reverse complement strand
GTTAAGGGGGAGTGTTGAAATAATGTAACTGCAAAGAGTATTCTTATTATTATTGTTATTTTATTCATAGGATTAATCCCCATTGTGGATTAATCATGTCGATAATTTTATTAGGACCAAATCCCCTTTTGCGGATTGGTCAATAGACAATTGTAATAGGTAGAATAAGAAGTTGGCCCCAACAGTTATTATTGAGACCTAGAAATAAATTAAAGGTGGGTTTACCCACCCAGAGTGAGAGATCATCCCTACCAGTGAAGACCCTTCACACGTGCCAGTCTTGTATATATAGAGATGCTAGCACCTCACTTTATCATACAACACACTTGCTCATTCTTAAGAGGCAAGCTACAACTTACCAGTTGGAGAGAAGGAGAAGAGTGGCGCATATTTTGGAGAGGACTATCTGTATTGGTTTGAGTTATCTCTTGAACATTGTATTGGCAATTTATGATAAGGAAGTTTTTGCTGGGTTTTCTTCCCCTAGAGAGTTTCCCAGGATAAATGTTGTGTCTCTTGTGAATGTGTATTTCTCATTGATCTTGTTCTTATGTTGCTCTTATCTATTTAAATGCAAAGAACTGTAATAATGTCATAAACATTAATAGATGGGAGTGTGGAAAATTTCAAAGAAAGATTTGTAACCAGAGGCTTCACTTAGAAAGAAGGAATCGACTACGAAGATACTTTTTCCCCTGTAGCCAGATGGTTTTGTATTGCATAACAAAGGCACTCATGTATGTCAAATAAGGAACACCTTGTATGGTCTTAAGTAGTCTCCCAGATTTTGGTATGACAGGATTGATGGCTTTCTTAAAAGCATGGGATTTCATAAAAGTGATGTTAATGCAAATCTATACTTCAAGGTAAGAGGTAACCAACCTGTTATACTAATCTTGTATGTTGATCATCTCTTTCTAACAGGAGATGAAGGGATAATAGCTTGGTGTAATAGGGAGCTAATCTCATAATTCGATATGAAAGACTTAGGCTTGATGCATTACCTCCTAGGATTGGAAGTGTGGAAAAGAAAGGGAGAGATATTTATGGCACAAGGAAAATACACAGTGGATGTCCTAAAAAGGTTTGGTATGATGGATTGCAAATCCATGTCTACTTCGATGGTTACCAACTTGAGGAATCTTCATGATTATGATACAAGTTCAGATTTGTTGGATCTCACCATGTATAGGCAGCTGATTGGATCATTGATGTACATGATCCACACCCAGCCAGATATATTCTATGCAATGATTGCAATGAGATTTATTTTTCTACTACCAAATCCTTCATAACAACGTCCTAACCAACCTGTTGACTTCAACCATGCTTGTTCTTGCAACAATAATAACATACAACACCAAGATAATGAATATACCATAAACACAATGGTTATACTCACTTCTTGTAAAATTTGGCTCACCATGAAAGAATCAAACATCTTGTACCATTTGCCTGGCATGCTTCAGGCCATACAATGATTCATGAGTTTGCAAACAAATATTCTGTTGTGATTATGAACTAATCGTTATGGTTGTTCCAAATACCTCCCCTTATCCAAAAAACTCCATGTAAAACAATTTTAAAATCTAGCTATACTAACACAACTAGTGTTAACACACCATGAATAGAAACAAGAGTTTAACAACTGGTGAGAGACTTTGATGGAATTCAATAACTTCCACATACCTTTCTACTACTAGACATGCTTTTGAACCTTTCATCTTTTACTATGTCTGATTTTATAAAAGGAGATTCATCAAACAATACAGCTCTACCCATGATGATTATATGGGTAGTAGGATCCTACATTCTACACCCCTTAACATCATCACCATATCAAAGATCTACCTGTTTGATCTAGGTCTTCTATAGAATGCTCATAAAAACATAGGCATGATAACCAAATAATTTCACATTTGAGTAATCACCTGATGAATTGTTCATACCTCTTCTAGAATCTTCCAATCTTTTGCAACCGATGGTGACTGAGTTACCATATAGCACAACTTCTTATGTCCACAACTATTTTTGCAACTTGGAATTATTGAACATGCCTATTTGATCCCTACTACCTTGCAATAATTTCCAAGTTCCATGGATATGAACCTACCTTCATCATATATTCTCAAACACTTGATTGACCTGCAAACACATCATCCTCTCTATAGACCCACCTTTCTAACCTAGACACACTACTCCACCTCGAACTTTGCATTCGAGCAACTTTGACCAAATCTAGCCAAACCAACCCAAGTGAACCTTTGTCGCTCACCTCTAGGGACTTTACACTGGAGTCTCAGTGCTCCACCTTAACACGAACATTCCCTTGACTAAATTTGGCCAAGCCAACCAAGTAAACCTTTACTGCTTACCTCCAGGCCCATTTACAATGGAGTTCACCAAGCTTTTTATAGGATTCATTACATGCGATCCATGGAAACAATATCATGGGCTACCCAAAAACATGGACCCAAAAAACCACGTGCTTTGACCCAAAAACCATATTTAACTCATTAAATCCTTTACTGAGTAAAGGTTAACCCAACACACATGTGCCCCCACATATTCAATATACCTAAATCTATGTCTAGAATTTTCATAGGTGACCTAATAAACCAGGGGTACATGCCTATTCAGGTCTTACAGACGTATGCCCATTTACATGCAATCGATAATTTTTACAACTCCAAAGTAAATACAATTTTTTTTTTAATTTATTTCATGGTGACTCAGCCATCACCGCCCTGCAACTTCTATGTGAACACAAGTGGTGAGACACAATAGAAAGATAAAACTTCATCAACCATACCTGAAACTGAAGTTGTTGTAGCTGAATTTGCTTCTATTTTGGAGTCCTCTTTGGATGCTTGTTGTCTTTTCCAACAATCCTTCTTGAGATGCCTAGATGTGCCATAGAACCAACATTTTCCATTACCCTTATTGTCTTTTGACTTAGACCTGGCTGTACCTTTTTGATCTTGCCCTCCTTCTGTAGATCGACCTCTGAACACCATTGCTTCTGTTGTTGAGGTTTCCTTACTGGATCTTCTGCTCATTTCCTCAGACAACAGAGCTCCCACAATAGTGTCATAATCAATGACATCTATTGAGCCAAACCAAATAGATGTGAACAGATGATCCCAAGACTCAGGAAATGAACACAGTACCATAACTTTCGTGTCCTCATCTTCTCACTTTACTTCCATACTAGATAATTGACAAATCAGAGTATTGAAAACATTTAATTGATCAACAATTTTTGTACCTTCTTTCATTCGTAAGATGTACAACTGCCTCTTCAAGAAGATTATGTTTGTCAAGAAATTTGTCATATACAAACTCTCCAGTTTGTTCCATAAACCTGTTGTTGTCTCCTCTCCAACAATGTTAAACAAGACTTCATCTGCCATACACAAACGAATGGTACTGAGGGCTCTTGCATCCAGATCTTCCCAGTCCTCTTCTCTCATGTTTGTCGGTTTCTTTGACTTGCCCACCAAATCCTTTTGTAATCCTTGTTGCACAAGAAGATCCTGCATCTTGATGTTCCATAGCTCAAAGTTATTCTTACCGCTGAATTTCTCCACCTCAAAATTAGAACTCTGCACTTTCGCCATTAGCAGAAAAAATGCCCAAAAAAAAAAAAAAATTATATATATATATATTAAAAAACCCTTTTTCCAAAACATAAAAGGTCCACCTCACCTTTTTATATTCCAAAAGACCCACCTCACCTTTTTATATAATATCCTCCACCCACTTTAATCATACAAAGTCTCATCCATTCCTTGACCTTCCCAAAAGAACGTTTAATTTTTGGATTAAAGCGATTGTCGCACTTGCTCAAAGGATACCTTGGGACAATTAGAAAATTTTCGTGTTGACGCTTAAAAGCGCAACGATGAATACTATGCTCACAAATGATTGCCAAGATTTATTATATATCTATATTAATAATAAACTAGTAGGTGGGACCCCCTTGTTAGACTTGTGGTGCTATGGTGGATATATTGCACTTATATTTTGTTTTCTTATGAGATGGTACCCACACAGTCTTCTACAGTGTATTGTTTTAAATCATGGTTTAAAATATTATGGTGACATGTGATGGTTAGTTGATTAAACATGACACTGGATGGCTTTGATGACCTCTCACAGAATATGTTAAGGCTTCCCTGTGGATGAAAGAATTATTATCAGTTTTGGTTTTGATATTGCATTAAACATGGCACTAATTGGTTTAAATGGTCCTGATAAAAGATAATAATGGATCTCTTTGGAATAAAAGAACTATACTCAAGCTCTAATGTTATTTATTATTGTGACAAAGGATGGGTGCACTTGACCCTTGCTACTATAGTTATGCGCCTTCTTGAGTTTCATAAGTGGTTGCACATGGGGTAATGTTTCTAGCACATTGTTACTTTAAAGAGTTTGACATTACAAAGGGGTGGCGCACTATGCAAATGTGATATGGCAATGGACATTTGGTTGATCAATTGTTTAGTGCTATGGTGCACTGGCTTGGCTTGTACTTTGAATTGAATGAGGCTGGAAGGGAGAAGCGACGTGCATTTACTGCACGTCACTCAAACTCCCCTCGAACCTGTCACCCTAGTCATTCTTGCATTTTGGTTTTGGCTCTGGTAATTGTTGTTGCTATGCATTGTTTGGTCATGAAAGAGGTATACAGTCTAGTTTTCTTCCTCGCACAGGCTTTTCCAAGAATGGGTTTCTTACTCTTCCATCCATGATGGTTACTCTTGTTAGAATATAGAATATTGTGCTCGTTTTACCATTGACGATACCCTCGTCACCCAACCATAGGCCGAAGCCACCCTCTGAGCACCTTGACCTTGACAGAGAAGAGAATCCTGATAGCAATCCAATAGCCAAGAGAGGCTAATGTACCAGGCAAGAATAGAAACCAAGCTGATCAGATAATCCCACCTAGAGGCTAGCGCACACCTTCCCATAAACTTGCGCACAAGCTACTACTGCACCTACGTAGATCCAGTTCTCTCTGCAACTGCTGAGATGTGAATAATGAGAACCAGCGCCTTGTATTTATAGTAGTCTGAGCAGTCTTACTGGGGCTGACTTCTCCTTCTGGGTACTAATAAATTCATTTTAAATATATTTCTGCAGCCGACAACTTCTCTAGGGTTTTCTTCATTTCTTTGCTTCCTTTCGGAGTATTCTAATATCGTCATAGGTCACAATAGAGGTTCATACCTCCCAAAGCTAACATAAAATTAACACTCCCTCCTAGCTAGGGAGGTATGGTCTTGAGCTCAACATACCATTTAACTGGTAGCAACACGAGCAACGTCATTATTATCCAACTGGATAATCTCCTATGACCACTGGTACAATATCAATTGATAGAACACACATGTGTTTATTCAAGGTAGTACACAACTACTCAAACTGTGACACATAGTCACAAACATTGGAACAAATCCATCACAGTAGTGCATTTCTACTGTCTGGAGACAGGCAGTCTCCATAACAATCATTTGATACCAACCTGCACAAAAAAATATTGTTAAAATAAACTGAATCATCTGGGCCAATCTTTCACTCACGTCTGTGAGATATGAAAGAATATCTGCCCTCAGTATAGAACATCAGCGATGGGCTATCTGCCCTATTCTTGTCAAACAAGGAAGAAGGAGTGTTTCTTATTTATGAGCTTGGACCATTCCTCACACTGGGCCATTCTTCCTACACTAATCAAAGTGCACCCTGGACAGAGTGTATAAATCCTAAGGAATGTCTGAGTCTGGACCATTCCCCACCCTGGGCCATTCCTTCTACACTAATCAAAGTGCACCCTGGAGAGAATGTATAAACCCTAAGGAATGTTTGTCCCTAATTGTTGAGCCTGGACCATTCCCCGCCCTGGGCCATTCCTCCTACATTAATCAAAGTGCACCCTAGAGAGAATGTGTTAACCCTAAGGAATGATTGTTTGGACCATTTCCTCTGTTAACCACAAGAGGAAAATATTGTCCTGTGTGAACCTCCAAAACAGACCATTCATCATGTTAACCACAACGAGAAATTTCTATCCGAGGAGGCGGGCCAGTCTTCTTGAGTAACCCTCAAGAAGAGAGACTGCCCTAGACCACTCCCCATGTTAACCACAATGGGAAGTCATTGTTTATGATACATCAGCAATTAGACTACCTCCCATGTTAACCACAATGGGAAGTCCCTGTCCGTCAGAAATCTCAATCCACTTTCCGAACAGGAAAGAATCTGTCCAATCTGGACTATTTTCAACTACAAAGATAAATAATATTTTCAGTGCTCCCTCCTAATCTGGAGAGTCATTTAGTCACAAAAAAAAATGTTTTCAATAATATTTTTTAGTACTTTCTCCAAGCTTGGAGAATCTTCCCTTTCAGCGAAGGGAGTTATTTCCATGATCCCCATGTTCTCTCGGAAATATGCAAACTTAATTCTGGATAGAGGTTTTGTCAGGATGTCTGTTGTCTGCTCATCAGTGGGGATATACTCAAGCTTTACCTCTCCTTCCTGGACTTTATCTCGAATAAAGTAGTATTTGATCTCAATGTGCTTTGACCTTTCATGAAACACTGGATGTTCTGATAATCTTATACAACTTTGATTATCACAATATATTATGGTCGATTCTGGAATCTGATTAAATAAATCGGAGATTAACTTCCTTAGCCATACTACTTCTGTGCATGCTTCACAAGTTGCAATATACTATGTTTCTGTTGTGCTGAGTGCGACAGAATTTTGTTTCCTGCTGCCTCAAGATATCATAGCGGAGCCCAAGATGAAACACATACCTGAAGTACTATTTATATCTTCTGCACTTCTTGCCCAATCAGAGTCTGTGAATCCATGAAGTTGGATATCACTGGATGTGGTATATATCAAGCCATAGTTTATTGTCCCACGAATATATCTTAGGACATACTTTGCAGCTATCCAATGCTTTTGTCTAGGTTCCACCTGGAATTGACTTAATGTATTTATAGAAAAGAAAATATTTGGTCGAGTATTTACTAAATACATCAATGATCCAATTAGTTGTCGATATAGAGATGGATCTACTGGAGAGAAATCTGGGACTTTCATTTTTCTTATATCCACATTCATAGGAATGTCCATGGACTTATAGTCCATCATTCCAAACTTCTGAAGGATCTTTATTGCGTACTTCCTTGGCCAAGGAATACTTCACCACGCTTCTGCCATACTTCTAGTCCCAAGTAATAATGCATGAGACCTAGATCTTTCATATCAAATTCAGAGGCTAGTTCCTTCTTGCACTGGATAATGAGAGATTCTTCACCTGTTATGAATAGATCGTCAACATATAATAGTAGAATCACAGGTGCATTATTCACAACTTTGTAATAAAGGTTTGGATCTGCATGACTCTTGGAGAAACCAAGTCTTTTTAGATAGTTGTCAATTCTGGCATACCAAGCCCTTGGAGCTTGCTTGAGTCCATATAGAGCTTTCTTCAATCTGCAAACATGAGTATCTTTGGAATGTACCTCAAACCTTTGAGGTTGTTCAATATATACTTCTTCTTCAATTGCTCCATTCAAAAAAACTGTCTTTACATCCATCTGATGTAGATTCCATCCCATGGAAGCGGTAAGAGATATGATAGATTTGATGGAGGTATACCTAGCCACCGGAGCAAAGGTTTCGTCATAATCTTCTCCCTCCTTCTGGGAGAACCCTCTAGCCATGAATCTTGCCTTGTATTTATCCACGCTTCCGTTTGCTGCATGTTTAATATTGTATACCCATTTTGAGGTTACCATTGATTTTTCTTTAGGTCTAGGTACAATTTTCCATACTTCATTTTTCATAATGGATTGATGTTCTTCCGCCATAGCTTCTTTCCATTGTCCCTTTTGGACTGCTTCTTCAAATGTGGTTGGTTCTTCATCTAGAAGCTTCGTCATGTATGTTGCATAACTTGATAATCTTTTTGGTATTTTACTCTTCCTGGATGTTCCTTCTAGAACCTTGATTCTTTCTACGTCTTGTAATGTAGCTTCAAGCCAAGCTGGTCGTTTCTTGGTCTTTGGTATGATATCTGAATCAATGTTCTCACATGGCTCCATAGGATGATCAGGTTGATCATTTTCGTTATTTCCATTTTCTGTGTTTTATTCATTAGGTTCTTCAAGTTCTTCTTGTTCTATAATTTCTTCGATGGATTTCCTGAAGGTCATCCTTTCATTGAACATTAAGTCTCTGCTAAATTCTATCTTGTGATGTTCTGGAATATATATTCTGTAGGCTTTGGATGAATCACTATATCCCATGAATATCCCCTTCTTTCCTAAGGGTTCTAGTTTATTCCTTTTGTCTTTGGGAATATGAGAGTAAACTTGACATCCAAATATTCTGAGGTTTTCCACGTTAGGCTTCTTACCTGAGAAGGCTTCTTCTGGTGTCATGTCCTTCAATATACAATGAGGGATTCTATTTTGTACATATATTGTCGTCGTTGCTACTTCTCCCCATAGAAACATGGATAGACCTTGATCGTTCAATAAGGCTTTTACTGTTTCTTCGATAGATTTGTTCTTTCTTTTTGCTACACCGTTTTGTTGAGGATTATGAGGAACAATCAACTCCCTACTAATCCCTTCCGATTTGCAGAATGCAACGAACTCCTTCGAGGTGTATTCTCCTCCATTATCTATTTTTAATGTCTTGATCTTCTTGTTTGTGAGGTTTTCTATTTCTGCCTTGAATTCTTGGAACTTGTTGAATACTTTGTCTTTTGATTTCAGTAGATATAGCCATGTCTTTCTTGAGTAGTCATCTATGAAGATTACGTAGTAAAGAGATCCTCCTAGAGATATGACTGGCATTGGACCGCAAACATCTAAGTGTATTAGATCTAGGATTTCCTTGGATTTGTTGTTGCTTCTTGGGAATGGTTTCTTGATATTCTTCCCAAGGGCACATCCCTTGCAAATTCCTTCATGTGTAGATTTCAATTCTAGTATTCCTTCAACCATTTTTCTGAGAAAAGGTAATGCTTGATAATTGATATGAGCGTACCTTCTATGACAAAGCTCATTAGGGTTGACTTCGTCATGTACTAGAGCTTCTTCATTTTTTTCTAGTAGTCTATACAAATTTCCTTCACGACTTCCAATAACCCTAGCATCCTCTATGCTGGAATTCTTATGCCATGATAACACCTTTCCAGCCATGAAGGCTATTCTGTTTCCTTTGTCTTCTAAACATAATATTGATACAAGATTCTTTTCTAAACCAAGTACATATAAAACATTTCTTAAGTGAACATGATTATTTGATTCCAATTTGATGGAGGCTTGTCCAAATCCTTCAATGGGGTAAGTACTTTTGTCTCTAAGCTCCACTTTGTACGATGTCTTTCTCTCATTTAGATTTGAGAGTCTGGCTTGATCTCTCGTCATGTGTCTGGAAGCTCCACTATCGATTATCCACATGTCATCTTCAATCATCCCAGTAAGTGTTGAGTAGTGTAAAAGACTGATTGTTTCACACATATCTTCGGTTGACTGGTAACTGGTCATGCCTTGATCCAAAACTTCAACTCCGTCATTTCTATCTTCTGAGAGATACAAGAGGTGCGCTGAGTTAGGGTGCATCTAAATATCTTCTTCTTGAGTGAGATGCTCCATCACAAGGTGTCGGATCAAAGATTTAGGGCTTCTGCTAGTAACCCTAGCTACAGTGTTTTGGAAGCTGCTCCTGCTAGTAACCCTAGCAGCAGTTCCTCAGCGAGCTCAATATCTAGCAGTTATGTTTCCTTCCAGTGTTTTAGGTTGAATGAAGGGGGTGTGGACCCATAACCTGTTAGAATATAGAAGATTGTGCTCGTTTTACCATTGATGATACCCTCGTCACCCAACCATAGGCCGAAGCCACCCTCCGAGCACCTTGACCTTGACAGAGAAGAGAATCCTGATAGAAATCCAATAGCCAAGAGAGGCTAATGCACCAGGCAAGAATAGAAACCATGCTGATTAGATAATCCCACCCAGAGGCTAGCGCACACCTTCCCATAAACTTGCGCACAAGCTGGTATTGCACCTGCGCAGATCCAGTTCTCTCTACAACTGTTGAGATGTGAATAATGAGAACTGGCGCCCTATATTTATAGTAGTCTGGGCAGTCTTACTGGGGCCGACTTCTCCTTCTGGGTACTAATAAATTCATTTTAAATATATTTCTGCAGCCGACAACTTGTCTAGGGTTTCCTTCATTTCTTTGCTTCCTTCCGAAGTATTCTAATCTCGTCATAGGTCACAATAGAGGTTCATACCTCCCAAAGCTACCATAATATTAACAACTTTTCCCTTTGAATCAACTTTTGGCTCAGGATTTCTTATGGTCTGTGTTTTTCTTAAGTTGTTATGAGATATTTGAACTGTGTATTGGTGTTGGGTCCGTGGTTTCTTATGGTGATTATTCTACACTGTTGGCACTTTAAAAAAGAAATGGTTATGCTCTCCTTGCTATGTGTAATCTTTGCATGGTTTTATTGATAAAAATGGCAGTGAAGCCTGCTCGGTCATAGATTGGGTTTTAAGTTTGGCACCTCTGTTGAAATTGAGTATCATGGCTTGCCAAATCTTTGAGCTTTGCGCATATCCCGCTTATGGATTGTCATAACACATCTCTGTGTTTAAGTTGCCCACTCCATGCTCGTTTCTGGGGATAGTATTTTCGACCCTGTGGGTTACAATGTGAAGTGATGAAAGATTGAAGTAACTCGTGCCTTGTCTGGATAAAACTACGTGTTGTTAAGATGCTTGCTTATGCCCTCGCTGACACAATTGCCTGGAAAGAATTGCACAGTATGAGTTTAACATCACCCAAAAGTTGATAGAAGCATTATAGATGCTTTCTGGTCAGGCACGGGTTTGTGCTTGGATGCTCATATTACAGTGTTGATTAAGAGATTGGCTTCATTTTGTTTTCATGTTGGAATTGACAGTCTGTCGTTTGGGTAACCCTCACAACCGAGAGTGTTGTTACATGTTATGGTTCTATTGTAAATGGTGAAAGGCATGAGGTGTCTGTGTTTGTCGAGGTCTTAACCCTCTGGTTGAACCACATGTTCTTACCCTCCAGTTGTTTTTAAACCCTAAATATTAGATTGATATCATTTTACTCTAGTCAATGGTTGATGGAGCACTGTGCATGTTTGGTTACTTGGGCATGATTTGGTTGTATTCCTCGTTTGGAAATTTTGGAAGAAGTTTGTACCTAATTGTTTATGTGAAGCCTGGGCTCGAAGTATTACATGTTATTTGGTTCGAATGTTATGTTGATTGTATTTAAAAGACACATGTGTGAGAATTTATTGGGGCTCGATAAAGAGTTATAACACCCAGTTTGATTGCATTGAACAATGTTTAAATAATGGACATAAGTGGTGGTAAATATTGTGCATGTTCCTATTGGCTTTAAAGAATAAGTATTGGAGTTATGAATGGTTGTGGCTAAAAGGGTTATTGTGGTTTATCATATCGATTGCAATATTGTTTGTTATGACTATTATATCAATGTTATTTGGATACGAAGGCTGTTGTAATTAAATATGTTTGGGAATATAGATTATTGTTTGGAAGTCAACAAGCAATTTGTAAAGGAAGTAACAGTTTAAATTGTGGTTTTGAAGAGTGAATATCCTTAAACCTTGAAGGTCGGAACGAAGATATGTTTGGGTGCATGTTTTGATTTATTCTCATTTGGACAATATTCATATTATTTCCCTATCATTCTACCACTTTTCACTCATTACATTCCCCTCATAATCCCAATTTCATTTATGACATCCCTATTCTATGAAATAAATTAAAAAGAAAGTTTATGCAAAAGAGACAAAGAGATAACACAACAATGATTGGTGATTGATATTTTGGTATTTTCTTACACAGTTAAATTGTTTAATTAATTGATGAACAATATTCGTGTATTAATCCCCTATCATTATACCACTTTTCGCTAATTACACTC
>ML822523.1:58574-71803 GCA_009831015.1 Picea engelmannii | reverse complement strand
AAGTTAGAACATAAAAAAATCAATCATCTCCATACTAGAAGAAGGACAAGCAGAGAATTCAGACTAAATGTTAATATTGGGGATTTCAATATGGGAGATATTATACTGGACTTAGGATCTAAAGTAAATGTATTACCTAAGAAGACATGGAAGTGCATGGGAGAACCCACACTAGGCTATTTACCTATCCAGTTAAAATTAGAAAATCAACACAGAGTTTTAGCAATTGGAAGGATTAAAGGTGTGACAATAGATTTGGATGGAGTGTGCACTATGGAATATTTTGAAGTAATAGAGATAGTAGATGGAACAACACCTTAACCAACATTGCTTGGACTAGATTGATAATTTGATAACTAGGCTATAATCAACCTGAAGACAAGGAAAATGAATTTTGAACCAGAGGAATATAGAGTCATTGCACCATTGGATCCTTCAGAAGGAGAAAGGTTTGTAGAGCCCACTTGGTTAGATATGGAGGAAATAAACCAGTTGTACAGAACCACCGTGTGAGAAGAGGATTATGTTAGCCCAATTGCAGATGGGGTACTCGACTGGATAAGAATTACATCATGTGCTTCTTATTTAGATACGGGTTTGGGGAATTGGCAACAACAATTACATGAAATTTTGACAAGGAGGTGTGTTAGAATAGACCACACAGTAAGATGGGTTGGTACAAAGATAAGAGAACATCCCATTTTTCATGGATTAAATGACTTAGAGGAATTTTTTACAAACTATGAAGAGGAAGTACCAGAAAATTAGAGGCTCTTAGATTTAGATATCGCACTCAAGGAAACACATGCAAGATGGTGGGGTGCACACAAAGAAAAAATTCAAGACTGGTATTGGTGTAAACGACTACTGCATATTAGATTTGGCATAGAGTAGTGGAGTAATAAAATGTAGAGGTATAATGGACACGAAACACCAGTGGAACACTTGGAGAAGTGAAAGGCATAGTGGAGGATGACACCACCATAGGAATGGACTCATCACTTTATCCATACATTGGAAGGAATCCCAGGGAACTGGTATATAGACCAAGAGATGCACAGAGGCACTATAGAATGGATAGGCTTACATCAAAACTTTTTAGTAACTTTCTCATTTGAACATGAGAACCCCAACATGGATTCAATATTGAAGCTGATACAGGAAATTGTATTTATTAATGAACCAGAAGTTGAAATCATGACAAAATATCAACAATAGAACAAACAGATAGTCAAAGAGTTACTCTCATGATATCATGTTGAAGAGGAAGCACCAGATGAATATGATCCGTGCAATATTCAGATTACATAAATTGAAGGAGAAAGAGAGGTGGAAGGTCCATCTCTGGAGTCAAAAGTATTTTTTGCACCAATCAAAGTGAATAAAGTC
Source organism: Picea engelmannii (assembly GCA_009831015.1). Classification (NCBI taxonomy): domain Eukaryota; kingdom Viridiplantae; phylum Streptophyta; class Pinopsida; order Pinales; family Pinaceae; genus Picea; species Picea engelmannii. The sequence goes on along the minus strand of ML822523.1, from coordinate 70,414 downwards.
AACATTGAGATGAATGACAATACTAAAATGACAAGTATTGGAGACTATTGAGATGAGCAAACAATAGAAATAACAACAAAGTTATTGTGTGAATACAATGACCTATTTCTAACAACCTTAACTAAGATGAAATATATAGAAGGGGGGCTAGGTGAGATGAAGATACCCCTCAAACCTGAGGCTAGACCTATCAGAGAGAGACCCTATAGACTGAATCCAGTATATAATCATAAAGTGAAAGTAGAAATTGACAGAATGTTGGAAGCTGGTATCATAGAACCAGTCGAGTAATATGAATGGATCAATCCTATGGTAGTCCAATAAAAGAAAAAAGGGTGTATAAGGATTTGTTTAGATCTAGGAAAACTTAATGATGCTTTCTTACATGACCCTTTCCATACCCATTTTACAAATGAGGTCTTAGAGAACATGGGAGGCCAGGAAGCATATTCATTCACAGATGGATTCACAGGTTATCATCAGATCAAAATAGCCCCAGAAGATAGGTATAAGACTAATTTTTATATAGAATGGGGATCCTACCAATATATAGTCATGTCATTTTGGTTAAAGAATGCACCAACCATATTTTCAAGAGTATTCATAGCTAATTTTAAGGAATTAATACATCAATTTCTAGAGGTATATATAGATGTCTGGATTATATATAGTCTACTAAAAGATCATGTAGAAGTGTTAAGACTCATATTGGAAAGATGCAGGAAATGCCAGATCTCATTGAACATCAAGAAAATTCAATTTTTGGACACCTTTTAGAATTTTTTTGGGACATATAGTGTGTAAAAAAGGTTTACTAGTGGATCCTACTAAGATTGCAGTCATTGTAAATTTACTACCACCAAAGTCACTGCCCCAGTTAAGAGAAACCCTGGGACATACATGTTATTACAAGAACTTTATAAATGGATATGTGCATATTACTGCACTAATGGAAAACCTCTTAAATAAGGACACCATATTCCAGTGGAATGAGGACTTCCAACAAGGATTTGACACTTTAAAACAAAAGATGGTAACAAAACCTATACTAGTATTTCTATATTTGGAAAAGACATTTCACATGCATGTAGATGCATCAACCATAACACTTGGAGAAATTCTGACACAACCAGGAGCATGGGAATTAGACCATCATATATTCTTTGCAAGCATAAAGTTGTCATAATCAGAGTAAAAATACAACACCATAGAAGGAGAAGGCCTAGCCATGGTATATTCACTTCAGAAATTGAGGCACTATTTACTGGGTAAACACTTTAAAATGTTCACAGACCATTCTACCCTCAAATATCTAGTCAACAAGCCAATGTTGGGGGTAAGGATTTGTAGATGGCTATTATTGTTCCAAGAATTTGATTTTGAAGTGATATTCAAACCAAGGAAGTTGAATGCATGACTTCATCACCTGTCAAGGGTAATTAATGGAGATGAACCTACTAACTTGGAGGTCAACTTTCTTGATGCATAGTTATTTTGAATACAGGTAGTTGATGAATACTTTGTTGATATTATTGAATAATTAAGAATAGGGTTTGCACCATGGGACTTTATCATTGCGCAAAAGAAACATATGGTAGTCAAATCTGCAGACTATCAACTTATTGCATGCCATTTATATGAAATGGGCACATATAACATTTTGAGAATATGTTTATTGGAACATGAAAGGCCTAAAATTTTGGTAGAAGCTCATGAAGTTATAGCTGGAGGAAACTATGCAGGAAAAGATACCATGCATAAGGTATTTCATGCAAGATTATGGTGGCCGGCAGTCCATAAAGATGCCAATGAATATTTCCAGAAATGTGATGTTTTTCAGAGGGTTGGAAAACCCAACAAAAGGGATGAGATGGATCTAAGACCACAAGTGACTCTACAGGTATTTGAAAAATGGGAAATAGAATTTGTGGGACCTATTAATTCACCAACAAAAAGGTTAGGAGCTAGATATATCATTACTACGACTGAATACTTAACAATATGGATAGAAGTAGCGTCAGTCAAAGACTATAGTGCATAGACAACAACTCATTTCTTGTTTGAGCAAGTGATCACCAGGTTTGGATGTCCCAGGATTTTGATGAGTGAACAAGGCACTAATTTTATCAATAATACAATCAAGGCTATGACTGAGGAGTTTGAATTCTATCACCAGAAGAGTACACCATACAATCCTTAGGAAAATGGGACAATCAAAGCTTTCAATAAGATCTTGGAAAATGATCTGACTAAAATCTGCAATGTTAATGGGGATGATTGGGACTTGAAGATACCATCAATACTATGGGCATATAGGACCACATGTAAGAAGTTGAAATGACAAACACCATTCAAATTAGTGTGTGGGTAAGAAGCAATGGTGCCATTAGAATTTATGGTACCCAGTCTGCGCATAGCATCAATTACCAACATGATAGAAAGGGGTGCAATACAGGAAAGGTTAAGTCAATTAATGGAAATGGAAGATGATAGGATTCTAGAAGGATTTCACCAGGAAGTACAGAAAGCAAGAGACAAATCCTAGGATGAAAAACATATTAAAAAGAATAATTTTAAGGAGGGAGACTTAGTCTTTCTCTATGATAGAATTTTTTTCCAACACCCTGGGAAGTTTAGAATGCATTGGCTAGGGCCATATGAAGTAAAGACTATCATAGATGGGGGATCTATATAGATAAAAGACTTGGGAGGAACAGAGCTGAAAGGAATAATCAATGGTAGTCGATTGAAACTATACAGGGACAGTCGACCTACTAACCCTTAAAAGTTACAGTGCAATGAGAAAGGCATGAATATAGTGTACTATAATAGATATTAGGACACAGAAATGATAAAAAGAAATAAAAAGGGGAAAAAAGGAGAGAAAAGGAAGACAAAAATAGAAAAAGGAATAAACACAAAAAATATGTAGAAGTGGACTGGACCACACGAATGTCTGGAAAAAGTCACACATGTTATTTACTGCAACAATATCAGAAGACAATGAGTAAGAAAAATTAGACTTGGCGCAAATGAAAGCAAAAAGTGAAAAACTGACATGACCAGATCTATAAAAGGTGGAAAGAACACATTTATTCAACACTTAGTGATTTTTCATCACAGAGGGAAATACAAAGAGCGTTCCCTAGCTATAATTTTACGAATAAGCAAGTGAGTGTATGGCTTAGAGAGAAGATGGATCCATCGAAGTTTGGCGCTCTAGGCCAGTATGTACGAGTTACTCAGTAGGGAAGAGGCGCAAGGAAAGAATGAGACAACCTGAAAATTTGGTCGATTTGTAAGATGTCACCACGTCAGATACAAAATCAATCAACCTGACAAGGGTTGAAGAGGAAACATCAACAATGTAGTAGGGCGAAATAGGGAAGATTTTCGGGTCCCGGGATGATATTTCAAACCCTAACCCCGAGATTCTTGTGAAGCCAAACGAAACAATGAGACCATAATGAAGGAGAGGAAGTGTTAGTCAAGGATATCACTGAAAGGCCAGATTCTGAGAGGGAAGAGGACACAAACACAGTAGAGGCAGGGCCATCTGTTGTGGGAAAAAAAATAAAGGTGCAGGACGCCATGGATATCACACTCTTGTATATCCTAGATGCAATGATCAATGTGGATGATATGCTAGGAAAGGTACCAAAACTTATGTATGCAGAACCTTATGTGCACGATGCAGCTGAATTCCCATATTTGGATGAGGAGACTTATTTAATAAACATAGAGTAAATCAGACTCCTCGGTAAAACAATAATGGAGCTCGCGCAGTGGATAACTAGGTTGTATAACTTTGGAATTATGAACCTGTTGGATATAACACATCTTGGGTGCAGTAAAAACGTCGAGCTCTATGTCAAACAATTAGTCACCTACGTACATGGAGGAATCCTATGGATGGATAGAACAATACAAATACATGTGGCACTTATTTCCAAGATCACAAGACTGTTACACATCAAAATTACTCACTTCAATGATGACCCATTGCCGTCATTACTAGTGTCGCAAGTGTCGCAATTTTGGTTGCAAGTGTCACAAACATCATACTACCATATTTCCTATGTCGTGTCTCTAACGACATCATAAGGACACTTAAGACACCTTCAAAGAGTATTTTAAGAAGGAGAAATCATCTGATGAGAAGTACAAAGCATTTTCCATGAAGAAAACAACTTAAAAATGATTTTTGGAAGGCAACGCTCCCCTATCCATTGTCAGGGAGCGCCGACACTCCCTAGCCTTCTTTGGGGGAGCATTGAAACTCTATTTTCACCCTTTTGGGGGATCTCTACCCTTCCTGAGCGAATTTTGGTTTGTTGAGATAAATCAGAGAAGAATCCCCTCAATATCTGAAAGTGATTGGATTCGAATAAGAGGTCAAGGCATGATCTTAGGGAAGATCCACAACTGAAGGAGAAGAATCCTCAACTTATCCCAAATATATATCAAGTGGTTGGGTCTCTCCAAGATTATATAAGGAGGCCTTCTCATGGTAAAAATAGAGATGGAGATTGAGATATACCAAAATTATGATCTCATGAGTGGTATTAGAGATTCGAGAAGATAGAAATCATCAAACTTATGATCCCACAAGTAAGATACCATTGAATCATAATCAATGTGGATTACTTGAGAATAGGTTGGACAAAGAGAGCTAGAAGAAGTTGTTGCACCTTCATCAAAGGTCTGTAAGTACTCTTCATTTGTTCTCATTAATATACATATATGCTTGGCCTGTTTCTTTCAAGTTTGTGTTTGTTCCACATGAAATTGTCTCTAGTAGATAGATTTGTTTTTGAGCTAATTTCAGTAGAATAGGAAGTTTGTTGTATCTTTGTTTGTTATACAAGACTTATCGAGGAGCTTAGGATCGAAGCTCAACTTGGACTGTGTGAGAACAAACGCAATTAAAAAGGTACACTTTTCTTCTTCCTCTTCATACATTAGCTTAATTAGATCTAAAAGGATGTCAGTGACCAATGATAGCAACCTTTCTATCTTGGTTTTAGGAGTCTCGAGACCAAGAGGGAATCCAAATTTCCACAGGGGGATTCACCTGTAACAAAAAATTTCCAGCCTTTGACGATCATTCTGGAGTTAAGCCACGAGATTTCAAGATGGGGGCAGAGTACCAAGCTTAGTCTTTGTTCTTTCTTGTGCTCGTAAAAAAATGAGAATGTAATTGAGTATACTTTTATCACCTTTTCAGACTCGTAAAGGTTATATGAAAATGAACCTCTTGGAGTCATATTTAATCTCTTTTTCAGACTCTCTAAACATGAAAATATTGTCGAGTGATCTTTCTTCCTTTCCCACTCGTTAAAAGGTTTGAAAGGGCATCTTTTGAGTGATAATTTATCTCTTTTTCGGCCTCGCGAGACTAATATTACAAAAAAGGACCACATTGGAGTCATCTTTAAGTCATTTTCAAACTCTCTAAATATGAAAAACAACCGAGTTTACCTTCTCTAGACCCATTAAACAATCATACACTAAAGGGACCATACGGGACCGAAACCTTACTTCTTCCAATTTGTTAAACAAAGGAAGAGGAACTTACCAAAGGTGAGTTATATCGATCATGTGTTACCCTCCTTGAGATCGTTAAACCAAAAAGAGGTACTCGTCTATCTGGATGGGGGAAAAATTGAAAGAATCAAGCCAAGCAATTTTTGAGAACTTTACTAGTAACCTTATAGTCTCCCTTGAACACGACATTTTATCTTTGCACACATTTCGATCTGTTGAAACTATGCACTGAGCCAATCCTTTGAGTTTCTTCACTCCTTTGGGTCACCCGACGAACGTCACAGTATCCACTACATTATCAAGTTTTGTCCATGTGAAATTTCTTCTATTATGCCTTAATGTTCAAGGGAAATATCTGCCTCAAGAGTCAACCATCACAAATTCCTCTTTCAATACCTGTGTCAGTCCATGTTAATTTTATCCACCAATTACATCTCTGTGTCATTTTCATGTCATTTATGGGGGATACACAAAGGCCCTCCTTCGACGATTCTATTCTTGTCGACTTCAACACATTATAAAGGAGCTAGACTTAGGAACTAGTTAGTACCTTGGGACCTGCATGCCTCAATTGCAGGCCTCCTCGCTTTCGACAGTGGGTTTACATCATTGACCCTTGATCGGGTGATTCCATAGATGTTTGACTTCATCTCATCCATTCACATTCGTTAGGATGTACTAGAGTACCTTGGGAATCATTGACATCAATGGTGATTTCCCTCATGCTTGTTAACGATTTACCTCATTGACCGGTAATCAAGTGGTTTTTTCCATGTTCGACATCAGGATATCTATTCACATGGTTAGATTCGTACTACATCAGGATAAGTGAGAATACCTGCGGTTGAGTAATCAATCTTATATGAACTTTGATGAGGTTGTGACGAAGTTTCTTTGAACATTGACACATATACTGTAACATATATCCACTTTGTATTGGTCATGGCTATGTCTTGTCGTCTCGTAGATCCACTAAGTATTCTTCATGGCTATGATCAATTCAGGTCATAGAATTATATATCCACATTGTATCTTCAATGGATATACCCTTTTTTCAATATAATTATGGATCCACAATGTATTCTATGGTGGCCATACTTTAAAAAGTCTTTATGACTCAAGCATAGGAATGCTTGCCTTGGGTTTGAAACATGTCATAATATTTATTTGATGGTTGTGTGCAGATTTTTCCAGCCTCTCTAAGTCCATACCCTTGCTCGAAAAAGTATACAAAGTACTTCAGTCATCATCGTCTTTTGACTTCACACTTTAGGGGGAAATCTGTTACACATCAAAATTACTCACTTCAATGATGACCCATTGTCGTCATTACTAGTGTTGCAAGTGTCACATTTTTTCATCCCAAGTGTCACAAACATCATACTTCCATATTTCCTATGTTGTGTCTCTATCGACATCATATAAAGGACACTTAAGACACCTTCAAAGACTTTTTTAAGAAGGATAAATCATCTGATGAGGAGTACAAATCATTTGCCATGAAGAAAACCACTTAAAAATGATTTTTGGAAGGAAGGGCTCCCCTACCCATTGTCAGGGAGCGCTGACGCTCCCTAGCCTTCTTTGGGGGAGTGTTGAAATGATCTGTCCACCCTTTTGCGGGAGCGCTACCCTTCCTAAGTAGATTTTGGTTTGTTGAGATAAATCAGGGAATAATCCCCTCAATCTCTGAAAGTGGTTGGATTTGAATCAGAGGTCAAGGAATGATCTTAGGGAAGATCCACAACTGAAGGAGAAGAATCCTCAACTTATCCCAAAGATCTCTCAAGTGGTTGGGTCTCTCCAAGCTTATATAAGGAGGCCTTCTCATGGTAAAAATAGAGATGGATATTGAGAGATACCAAACTTATGATCTCATGAGTGGTATTAGAGATTGGAAAAGATAGAAAGCATAAAACTTATGATCCCATAAGTAAGATACCATTGAAGCATAATCAGTGTGGATTACTTGAGCATATGTTGGACAAAGAGAGTTGGAAGAAGCTGCTGCACCTTCATCAAAGGTCTGTAAGTACTCTTCATTTGTTCTCATTAATATACATATATGATTGGCCTATTTCTTTCAAGTTTTTGTTTGTTCCACATCAACTTTCTCTAGTAGATAGATCTATTTTTGAGCTAATCTCAGTAGAATAGGAAGTTTTTTGTATCTTTGTTTTTTATACAGGACTTATCAAGGAGCTTAGGATCGAAGCTCAACTTGGACTGTGCGAGGACAAACGCCATTAGAAAGGTACACTTTTCTTCTTCCTCTTCATACATTAACTTAATTATATCTAAAAGGATGTCAGTGACCAATGATAACACCCTTTCTCTCTTGGTTTTAGGAGTCTAGAGACAAAGAGGGAATCCACTTGTCTACAGGGGGATTCACCTGTCACAAAGACTATCGACATTCGATGTGCAATGAGAGGAATACCTGGATAACAAGGCATGTGAGAAGGAAATAAAAGTGTTGGTCAAAGCATAGTTAGGCACTAGTTGGGGTAATAGGGGCATTGTACTCAAGGATATCAACGATAATGTGACAAGGTTCACCATAAATATTATGTCTTTCAAACTATTGAGGAAATTATGAAAAGAAGAAGGGATAGCATGCATTATTACAGTAGTCGCGCAGTTCACGAAATGAGTAATGTTTAGTTGGGAACCATACCAGATGAACCAGTTTTTGATAGATTGTAGAGACGTGCAAGACAATGGAATCAGGCTCCATTACTCCTGATTGATCATCCTTATAGATTTGGTATGGTGGCAGGAGATAAACTTCTCATATTTGATATATAGGAAAGGGAAATGTTATGCGACCATATATGAGTCCCTCTGGAAAGCAAAAGACAACAAAACACAACAAGCAAACAACATAGTTTTTGTAATGTTGCTGGAAGAGATAAAACATTGAACAACTAATCTTTTGCACATACTTGTAGAGGTAGTCCAAGAGACAGAAGGGATACCCAAGTTCAAGGCATCCAGACACCACATATGGATCTAGGCCATAAGGGATCCAAGGAAGGTGTGGCTAGAAATGAAATATTGCATCACCAAGGAAGAGGTGGATTTAATATTCAATTACTGGCTTGCGCAGTGGCAGCTGGAAGTATCAAAACCACCAACAAGGCCAGTCATGGTGCAATCCTATAGGCCTAAGGACAAGGCTGAAGCAGGTTCCTCAGCAAGAAAAAACAACCCAACCAATAATACTAGAAAGGTTGCAATGTGGAATCGACCAACTAAAAGCAGTGTAGTACCGAAACGACCAAGGAGAACAACAATAGGGACAGGAAGCTAGCCGCATAATGGAAAGGGGAACACTTCACATGATGGAGAAGAGAGGGTCCAGTGTAAAACAAGTGGGGTGAAAACCTCATAGACAGTAAGGAAGCCAACATAGGAAAAAGAGGCGTACAAGAAAAGAAATTATGTCATAGAGGACCCAGTCATCACCCTAGTAGAGGATGATGTGGATTTATTCGCAGAGAAGGTCCAAGATAGGGGAAACGAAGTGGTTCGCATTGTAGAGGCGCAATGAGAAGAGATCATGGCCAATATCATCGAAGTCCAAAAAAATATACAACAAGTACAGAGCCAAGAAGTACCATAGGCCACAATGTAGTAAAAGGAAAAGACACAGTGAGCCCCTGTGTAGAAAGGAGAGGAGACAATACAAATTGTAGTACAAGGCAAGGAGACCTTTACAATCACATGCCCAATGATCAGAATGGATCAGGAGACTACGTAGAAACCCATGGGAGACGTGGAGAAATTTGAAGTTGTCATGGCACAAATACCCACCAAGGCACTGTATGGACTCCAGGACAATGTAATGCAATAGGTGCAATCCAGGGCCCACGTAGATGAAACCAACTTGGAGTTGGGTGGAGGAGTCATTCAAATGCTACAAATCACATGCGACCAAATAAACTCGGAGAAAGAGTAGGGGAAAGAATGCATAGATAAACTAGAACATGGATTAACAACAGTCTATGATCACATCCCAGACAACGTGCAAGCACCTGAGTGGAATGAAGATGAGAATATCAACATGATCTCACAAACAATTGATAGATATAAGTAGGAAATTGAGGAGCTTAAATAAAGGCTCAATCCTACAACTCCTCCGCAGGTCCGAGAACAAAGAGAACATCAATATGCACTCCAGATAGCTGAGATGGAGACAAAAGCAAGGGAAATAGAATATTTTTTCAACAGAGCCAAGCATATATGGACTATCCTAGAAGAAGATGAAAAGGTCCAACAATGGGACCAAGAAGAGGAGAGAATCAACACTGCCATACAAGAGCTAAAGAAACAACATTAAACAATGAGCATCACAAAGCACTTGAAGGGAACTCAAGAAATGAAGAATCTGCAAACAGATTTGAAAACAACCCAGACAAAGAAGCAAGAAAGACAAGTCGAATTGGAAACCATCCAAGAACAAGCATCACACATGATCACAAAATTGGAGGAAGAGAAGAAAATTATGGAACATGCACGGTCAAAGGGTGTAGCATTAATGGATAAGGAGATAACAACGCAATTAGTAGAGGAACTCATAGAAAAAGATATGCGGATGAGGGAAAAAGGAAAGGAACTAGCAGAAAAGTTCCATAGTTTGGACAAAGTAGTATAGGGACCGCACACCACCTAAGTGGCTCGGGACGAGCCATGTGTCAGTGTTGGGGGCTTGTTGGGCATAAGCCTATTTTGAGAAGAAATGATTTTTTGGGCACATACATACTTTTGGAGAACATATCTATTTTGGGAAAGACCTAATTTTGGAAAGGAAGACCTAATTTTGGAGCATGTGCAACAGCTAGCAAGAAATCAACATGAAAAAGAAGAAGGAAAAGAAGCATGCAAGAGGAAAAGCAACGTGGGAGGCAGGAATAAAATATTAACCATAATAGGGTTAGGTTTTTTGTTAAGGAATGTAATGGCTATAAGCCTATAGAATAGTATAAATAAGAACCTAATAGGTTTAGGTTGAGGTTGATAGGTTGTGGTAGAAGTTGGTGAAGTAGTTTCACCTTGTAAGAAGGTCGACTGTAATAAGGCCATAGAAAAGTGGAATAAAGTGGATCTTGAGGGTCAGGTCACATGAGGAGGAGCCTCATGTGATCTAGTCCACCTCACAAAGGTTCCTTAACTTTATCATGACTGTATGATTGAATATGCAATGTGTGCAGTGCCAGCTTTTTCAGTAGATTAAATAAAAGAGCAGAGAAGCCAAATCTTTGTGGACATAGCCCAGGAGGGGGTGAACCAAGGTAAAAATTGTGTTCTTTTTTATGTTTCTTGAATGATTTTCCTTCTGTTAATGTTTTTTTTATGAATGAATGAATAACTATATGTATTAGCATGAATGGATAAGGCTAAAAGACAAATGAATCTTAGAAATACTTTAATCAAGAAAAAGTTTAATGCATAAAGAAAGATAGAATACACTCCCATATCCCCACTCATTCCTATACCATAAACACCTAGGTATTGCAGTGACCCATAGAGATATCTCGAGTGAGACTGCGTTGTGCACTTTGCGCACAGAGTTGCCTTCTTGTTTACCAAGAGGGTCGATAGTTTTAGAGGGTTTTGTTGAAAACCTGTTGAGATCCGAACCTGGGTCAACCTAAGAAGAAGTAAGAAGTCACATATTTAACCAACACACACACACACACACCAATATATATATATATATATATATATATATATATGATATTTTTATTTATTTATTATTAATTTCATTTAAATGATATGTGAAGTGTAAGGAATATGTACCTTTTCACTGTTTACCTCTGGAGTTGTAGCAACATGAGGTGTTGCATCAAATACGATATGTTGCGCCCATATTTATTGTGTTTAAGCTTGAATTTGCAACATTTGTTGTTGCAACAACATGAGGTGTTGCATCCAATACGGGATGTTGTGGCCATATTTATTGTGTTGAAGCATTATTCTAATGGAAACTGGAAGAGGAACCTGCATCGACAAAAAAGGTTTATATATATATATATATTTATATTATTAGTATTACTATTAATGTCATTTAAATGATATGTGAAGTGTAAGGAGTATGTACATTTTTACCACTTACCTCTATAGTTGCAAAAACATGAGGTGTTGCATCAAATATGAGAAGTTGCGTCCATGTTTATTGTGTTGAAGCATTGTTCTAATGGAAATTGGAAGAGGAATCTACAGCCACAAAAAAGGTTAATTATATATATATATATATATATATATATATATATATATATATATATATATAT